>JAPMOB010211868.1:0-35944 GCA_029875015.1 Lepomis gibbosus | reverse complement strand
AACAGTGTAAGCATAATCTCACGCACAAAAATACGCCCGTTTCTACGCAAGAATGATAAATGAGGGCCAATGTGCTTACTCATACAACTAAACAATAATAAAATCAGACACAGGCTACAGTATAGAGAACACAAATACAAACACACAATAAACAAAACGATATAGACAGATTGAGACAATAGTGAAATGAGCAGAGTGCAAAGGAAGCAGGGGTAAATTATTATAATTATTATTAAGTCGGAGGTAGGTGAGATATACAGGTGCACATACACATACATGTACACATGGTGCATAGTGCACAGGATACAGGAACAAATAAGTATTATGTGCAGGTATTATATACTTGAGGTAGGTGTATTTGGTATATAGTATACAATATGAACAATATGAACAGCTCTGAAATAGAGAACGAGAGCATGATGGATAAATAATAAACCAGTAAACAGATGGCTGATAAGAAGAACATTCTCTTTTCAAGAGCATGTAGACGGGGATTTAAGGAAAAAAAGATATTTTTCAAACCAAATATAAAAATATAAGGTATTCCTCATGTCCTCACAAAGGCTGTTAAGTTAGCACAGTGGGCATAGAATGATTGAAACTGTGTGAAATATATAGGAATGTGTAGTTACTACAACCCCCAAAACATGCCAGCCTGGCAGGGTAGTAAAACGGTGTTTTGAACTTTTTATGACCCCAAATAACTCACACATTGACAGCACACACCCACCTTGTCTCAGGCTCAACCGCTTTGGGTTCTTCTGTTTGAGGTTCAGAGAAATCCAGAGCCCGTTTAGTTTCTTTCTTCTGGAGGAACTTCAGAGACAGTTTACTCTTCTTGATGGGGCTGCCCAGCGCCGCCACAACATTTTCACCCTGCAGACCTGGCATCTTTTTTCCCCCTAGTACCTTGAAGGTGATATATTTTTTCTAACTACTAAGATGCAACAGCGCACCTCACTGGCAAGAAATGGAAACAGAATTTATTTTCAATGGGCGCCATCACAGTTCAATGAGAACTAATGTACGTAACTTACTAAGTTAATACTGTGCAGTTATGTAATGACCTGGTACACCCAAACGCTAAATTAAATAAATGTAGACAGCTCTTGTTTACTAAATCCAACCCAATTACTGACTGAACAACGCATCATATATATTAAGTTAGCTGGCTAAGGCTAACGTTAACTTGTTTTCAATGCCCCCCTCAACTTTTAAAACAGAACAACATACATTCACGTTCACAACCGTTAACGTTTTAGCGTTAGGGAATAACTTAGCCAAGACGTAAGTTAACAAACAACGCACAATAAACTGGCGTTGTTGAGCAAAACTGGGTCAAAACGGTTCGGTGAAGAAGTGGGAGGAGAAAACCAGAGAACAGGCAGCACGCCGTTTCTAACAGTTAACACTTATAGGAAACACACTCTCAAGATGAGTCAAAAGCATTTGTACTCTTACCTGAACGAGTCATTCCAGATTGAAGTTTAATATATTTCACGGAATATCCCGTCTTAACAGTCTTTAACAGGAGTATTAGACGATTCAGACGGTGCAGCAGAAGTTGGCGCTTTTTCCTGCTGAATACCCACTGGCTACTACAACGCCAGTGAAACATCGCGACAACATGAAAACGTCCGGCCAAAATGTCCGAATAATGGCCACCTCATTTATTAAACGTGTTTCAGACTGGTGCTCAAAAGGTTTTCTGCCTTCTGTAAATTTATATAACCACAAATACTTACATTCAAGATTACAGGCTTAGGTTGAGTCACCTATTTTTATTTAGGCCCCTATGGCCAGTTACAGAAGCCATTTTTGAAGTCCTTTGTCAAGAACTGTCAAGTTAGATTGAATGATACTGGCAGTGGCAGTTTAGATCCTTCAAAGTAAAAGGGAAGAAGTAGTTGGTTAGTAAAACGTGATCTCTAATTGGGCTTAATAAATGGTCAAATTAAGCTGCAACTAAAAAATAACTTTGAAACTGCTCTAAGATTTTGAAAGAAAGACTTTCATTGATAAAGTCTATTTTTAAACTGTTGTATGGAGACTGATTAAAGGACATGAATACTTCTTCCACTACTGGTCAATTGCTTCCTCAGCAAACAAGGGGGACAGACACTTTACATTTAAGTTTCTATGTAATATTAATTTCAAATGTAGACATGAGGGAACTGGTCAATTATACAATTGTATCCATCACGAAGAGTCATATGTTACTTAATTGGATACTATGTATGTGCCTAATTTACTGCATGACCCTTCAATAACCATTTTGAGAAGCAGTGGTAATCTGAAAGAATATTCATCATTAAACTGGATACAGAGCACAATACAGTGAAGTAGTTAGATCACCTTCTCCAGGGAGGGTTGTAGATATGTTTTGTCTTTAAAAATATACAGGAGCCTACTTTATAATAATATAAACACAGACTCTGGCATTACAACACATCCTACATAATTATATTATTTTATTCTACATTCTGCTGCATTTAAAAGAAAATTTCAGTTGTAATTTTCTAGTGAAAACATGTTTAAAGCTGAACTTTTGAGGATTTTTTTCCTTCACAGATCCATTTGAGTTAACTTTTTGTACTCCTCCTGATCATCCAGTGTTGACAACAAGAATTCAAGTGGGGTAGTGCAGAACCCCAAGCAAGAACATGGAATCAAATACCAATGGGACACTGGAAAAAAGTTAAATGCATTTACTCAGAAATGACAACAGTTGGGTTTACCCAAGTCCTTACAGCATACCTGAAGAAACAATTTTAGACACATATGTTTCTCAAATATGTTCCTCATAAGCTTCTTAAGCTCATGAGAGTGAAATCTTCTTTTGCGCACTTTATGATGTAAGAGCCTCCTAATAAGGTCTAAATTAAGTTTTAATACTAAAATACAACTGTAGGATCGGTGTGGGACGCTGAATTGAGCTGTTGTGATTTTGGGTCCCTATGTGGCCTCTGAAAAGAGCTAGCTTGGAAAAGGCGGAAGAAGGTCGGGATTCAAGATTCTGTATTCAGCTGTCTATGTGAGTCTTCTGAGTTAGATTAAAGCCATTTGGAGCTCTACTCAGTGATTTTACATTAAAGCCTCTAAAAGGTAGAGGCTTTACATACTGAGTTGATGGGTTACAGTGACCGGTTGACACATGAGAAGTTTTCTACAATGGTCTCACTTTACATATATATATATAGTACTCAGACTTTTTTCTTAAGTAAAAGTAGCAATATCGCTGTGCAGAAATACTCTGCTAAAACTAAAAGTGATGTTTTAGCATCAAAATGTAATTAAAGTACCAAAAGTAAAAGCAGTCATTCTGCAGAATGGCCTGTTTCAGAATAATGTGCATTATTATATACTATTATCGATGCATCCATGTCTACATCAATTTAATGTTTCAGCTGATAAAGATTGAGCTAATTTTAACTACTTTAAACTACTCAAAACTGTACTTAACTTGCTTAACCCTAACCCTTTACCAGAGTAAATATACTTAATTCATTTCCACCACAGATGTGAGTTAAGTAGTACTCCATTCTCGTTCTTCATGGGTTTTTCGGATTTTATTTTGAAGATAGTAAGCGGAAGTGAATTACGTTGTATTTTGTCTAACTTTTAGCCTTTCAACTGTAACAATTTTTGTGGATCCACACCTTAATAAACAATCAATTTATGGATATTTTATTTCAATGAGAAACGAGTGTTGCAACATTTACTCTTCAATATACTTCAGAAAACATTTCTGATGTATAAATAGGCTTACACGAAACAAAACAGCTCGTTACTGTCAACGGTAATAAACCGGGAATACGGGTAGTGTCCACCTTCTGCCGGAGGGGGGCAACATTGGTCATGGAAATGGAGGTTGAACCGTCCAGCATCATTCGCACTTCCACTAGAGCATCTCCTCATCTGACTGTCAGCAGAGGCTATCTTTCCGCGATTTTAACGGTAAGATACTATTTACGATTTCTCAGGTTTCTGCTTGAAAATATAAACCAAAATCTGCATGAACTGCTTACCTAGAGAGGAGCCCATTTAACCTCTGTTTCCGCTTATTTGTAGCAGTTGTAGTGTGATATTTAAAAGGGCTACACAATGTTGTTGCTGGCGTGCGTTTTTACCATACGCACACCAGAAGAAATGACAGGTGCGTCGTTTCCTCCTTGCATACAGCCAGTTCAGGCATTTGTCAATACGATATTACAGGATGTGTGCAGGACGAACCGCTGCCGCTGCCACTGCAGCTGCAGAGTGGCTGCTTGGTCAGCAGCAAAGATGTATCGATGGAAATGAGCGACTGAGCTTCCAGAATCCACTCTATTTATTTTTTGGCTTGGTGATCAAGTGATGTTGCAGTGAGGATGCTGATACAGTAGTGGATGGGAGTAGTTTGGGGCTTCTGGACTGCCTACGGGGCTGTCGCCTTCTGTGGTAGTGACGGAGCTATAGCATGCCACCATCACCATCCTCAGAATATGTTATCTTTGCGATCTCCAGGTCTGGGATGAATTTAACAGTACATTTCTTCACAAAACGAGTCCAGAATCCCAAACCTCGTTTTAACTGCGTTGAAATTATCTTTAAACCCTGCATATAATGTTTAATAATTGCCTAATAAAATATATTTCATTACAAATGTAATAACCAGTGGGTGATTTATCTAGATAACAGGGAGGGCTGGTGGGAGGTGTTATTTTCTCTCACATCCCCTCCAAAGCCTAACCAGGAGATTCATTATAAAGAGGGATTACTGTGTTTCACTTCCCTCATGACCTTCTGATAAAATCAGCTTTTTTGTTGCCTGTACTCCAAAAAGGCAGATTCTGCCACCCAAGTGCTAAGCTATATACTATACAGTGAAACTGACACAAGGCCTTGTTTTTGATTGTCTATGACATTACACACTGGATGTAACAGGATTTTCATACACTGAAGAAGGTCAATGGGCATATTTGAGCAATGAAATGGTGATTGATTATAAAGAAACAAAGTAAAGGAAAAAATCCATCTTGCTGTATTAGGATAAACTGCCCCTACTGTGGATGCAAACATTTCTGAGATATTGCCACCTACTGGCTGTTCCCGCAAGAATTTAACCCCTAACCTGTAGTAGTAATGAGGACCATTCTCCATGTACCGAGCAATGGTATTGGCCTTTATCAAGGCAGGCTTTGTCCTAGGAGGCACGGAGCTCTCACGGCCAGGGGAACACTGGAGGGAAAATGAAAGCATGTTGAGCGACAGGCAATAGTGCGCTCCAAGAATGAGAAGCATGTCCTGAGGTCTACTTTGGTTTACCTCTCAACAACAAACCCCTCTGTCTAACTTGTGTCCAAGCCCCCCCCCCTTCTTTTCATGCCTATTTTTGCAGGCCTGTAGGATATATAAACACTATTAACCATTTAATCACAATAATTCCTACAATCTGTCACTCTCGCACACAAATAGTCCACACATATTCACATGCGAACACATATATTACCAATTTATAAGGGCTAATAGTTATTTCACAATCGCTACTTTTTAATTACTGGTAATATTTTGAAAATACGCTTATTGTTAGATGAAAAGACTGATACCACTCCATTTAAAGATGATGCTACTGCTAGTAACAGGGAAAACTGCTGGCCTGGCTTGGTCCAAAGGTCTGCCAGCACCAGTAATGCCGGTTTCAGACGAAGGTTGCTGCATCTGGGAAGAATGAGGTTGTTGGTGCTGCTAGGTGGAACTGTGAAACAGAGAAAAGGGTGGAGATGTTGTTTTTCTCTTGCATTTTTTAGGCTTTTCTGAACATAAGAATATCATACACACCTCTTGGAAAGCCATTGTTTGTTTACATTCTTGTTCCCAGAAGTCAGGAAAAACTAAAAAGTTGAAAATATTCAGTATGTCACTCATCGTTCTGATTTATCTTGAGACCCCTTGGGGGGGTCCGGACCCACAGGTTGGGAACCACAGGATTAATCAACAGACTCAACTTACAGACTGAACACTAAATTAAACTCATTACGGGCTGTTTTTGCCATGGAGGCTGTTATTGCTTTGCTCTCCCATTAGCTAGTTTATTTATTTTTACTGAAAGCCCCAGCAGACATTTCACGCTGGCTCTGCTCAGTCGAGAGAGTAAAAGGGGGGGTTGTAATTAGATCTTGTATGAGTGTTTGTATGTGTGCATAACACTGCATGCATATACGCATATATAAAATCAGATCTTAGGACGCACATAGGATTTCTCTCTCTCTCTCTCTCTCTCTCTCTGCATACTTTAGAGCATCTGAGCAACTCCCATTTGATGCACGCTGAAGAGGTGGGTGTATCCAGCCCAGCCGCTCTGATGTTGGGAAACAGTAACTCTTCCATCCTACTCAGTCTGCTCTCTACTTGCCATGCTCTCCTGTTTCAGCCAGTCTGTCTGCCCTCGAGCGTAGTAGTCTCCTTTCACTTACCGCTATTCATCACCATCTAGGATACACTAACAAAAACCTACACAGGTAGACAGAATACTGTGCTGGTGGACTGAAGAGTTTGCATTTGAGCTGATAGATACAGATGTACATTACCTTGGAAAGAGTTAGAAAGCACAGATCTGTAGAAGTGCTGTTGAAGTTTTCTCTCCACTACGTTTTTTGTCCCAAAGGATACCACACGCAGCTACAGAGGTAAGGGAAGGATACAGGTGGACTGCACTTTCTTATATTTCTTTCTCTTTAATTTTAATGTTTTGCTCTCATTCTCCCCCTTCCCATCTGATCAATTAGTTCCTCCAATTCCTCATTTATTAATTTATCATATTCATTCATCTTTTTCTTTTTGCTATTTACTTGCTACTATCTGGTGCTCTATTTTCCATTTTCTTTTCTCTCCATTTTCTTTCTGTCTAAGTTCTGTCTCTGTTCATGTTAAAGACATTTTTGGAACTGCGTTGACTCCAACTTTTATCATCTTTTTCTCCCTGTGAGGCATGCATGTACATGGTATGTACAAACGTACCAACAAGGGAATTTTTCTCCCTCTCTTTCTGAATGTCTGTTTGCCTTTTATGTCTCACTTGATTCCCTTTTCTGTAGCGTTTTTGTTAGCTGGGCCAGATTTCAGTAAAATTCCTGTCTAGCCTGACTAATGTTTTTCATCTGGAGCCTGAAATGTGCACATACTCATGTGTATACTGTAGAAAGTATGTGAAACAGGCAGTGGATTGAGCGGAGAAGAAATAGCATGCAATGGTTGTTGTTAGAGTGATCATATATGCAATTTTTACATGGATGCTTCTTAGCGAGCTGCATGCTTTCACTCTGCATCTTTGCTTAGCTTGCTGTCCCTCCTTTTCTATCTCTCTCTAATGCAAAACCTCCCTGTCTCTCTCTATCTCTGCTCTTTTATGGTCTGCATGTATTCAGTTAGTCTTGGTCACTGCTCTGCTTGCCTGCCACAGAGCATTGGCCATGGTTGGCTGGTGAACCGCAGCTACACAACATTAAATAGGCAAAGCGTTCCTTTTACATGGGGCATGTTTACAGGGTGTCACATTGTGGGCATGTGTGTTTTATGCCGCTTTCACTGACATTAAGAACTTTCCATCCTTGCTCAGGTTAAAGGGCACATTGTTATTCACAAACGCACACACACACTGTCCTTCGAGATGTGGCTGACCCGCATGACACACTTACTGAGTTTGTGTTCATGTGTTGTGGGTGTGTGTGTGTGTGTGTGTGTGTGTGCGTGTGTCAGTGTGATTTCCTTGGAGGTACAGAGAGGTGAGTCATACCAGCTCACATGCTGGTGGCTGTTAGAGGCATTCACTGTAACGATGCCATGATGTGTGACTTGCAAATAGACACTGTCTGATGAATCTGTGAAATGTCAACTTTTCAGGAAATGTAAACAGGCAAAACCACCTCTTTTTTTGCTCACTGCCCATGAATTTTTAAGGTTATTCCAGCGATCTCAGAGGGTTTAATAATCCAAGTCTCATAGAATTTGCTAAACACATAGAAGAGCTTGTAATCCTTCAAGTTATTAAGTTAAGAGCAGAGTTTGTAGGTTTGCATTGCATTGGCCGCTTTAAAATAATACATTTGTTTTGAACAGAAAAGTGGCTCCAGGGATGGCAGTGTTGGTTGGTTATTTCTTTTCTGCAACTATTGGATGGATTGCCATACAATTTGTTAATGACATTCATGTCCCCAAGGATGAATTGTAATAACGTTGGTGATTCCTGGAATTATCTTCCATCCTCATAATCAGGTCAAGATATTTATTTGTCAAATACTTTGGTTTAGGGGCGATATGGACCTAAAATATTATTACAGGGTATGCATTAATGATATTCTTGACAATATGACAAAATACTGAAAAACATTTTTGCATTAGGACACAATAGCTATGTAGCTTTCCTCGATTTTTGGCTCCCCTCAAACTTGTTGTACTGCCCCCTTTTGTTGTTACAGTCTTCTTGCACTTATTGCATATTACCGTGGTTTGTTGTTCATCTGATCTTTTGTAATCAAATAATTTCCGCAAAACTAACCATTATCCTCAGTTGTACTTTATGTTTATTGCTAATTAGCAAATGTTAGCATGCTGACATACTAAACTTAGCTGGTGAACCAGACCATTAGGGACCAAGCCTTAGGTAGAACTGTATAGAAAAGCCTTAGCAGCTTAATCTGATGGAAAGTGTACTGAAGCACAGAAACAGAAACACACGCTCTGGGCCCACCCAGAATCTGTAGCCACTCCAGTGAGCATCTTGGGATGGCTGCTCTTATACAGAGCAAAGCACAGAAGCACTTGCTTCACTCCAAACAGCTAAACATGCTATGCCTTTCTTCCCCCATCACCACACACACTGAATAAACACACACTTCTTTGGTCGTGTTTTGTGCGCGTTTGCGTGATGGTCACAACGATAATTTTGTATTTGTCAAAATAGCTGTCAGCTAAACAACACATTGCCAACCACTAGGCACGATTCCTTCACACAAATATTGTATCGATGTGGGGGCGGGTGTCTGGCATGTCTAGAGCAGTGTGCTGCAGGTTGTTTTTTCACTAAGCGAGAACTGAGATGGGCAGTAATGTGGATGGTGTGTGTGTGTGTGTGTGTGTGTGTGTGTGTGTGTAAAGTTGGCTGGGGCCAGTCGATGCCAGTCTGTGCTCTGTCTGGACTGGCCGAGCGCCCGGTGCTTCTGGTTTATCTTCTCCAGGCTTTAACGTCTACTAACTCCTCCTAAGGCTTCTCTGAACCTGTAAATGCCTTTGTTGGCCCGCACAGCATGAGTGTGTCTGTGCACAAAGGTGTGTGCTAAGTTGATTGCTTAAAGAGATACAGTGGTGTTCAGAACCAAATAATCCACTACAAAGACAAAACAAAGCTAGAAAGAAAGAATCTGTGCATGTGCGTGAGCTTTAAAAAACACCCCCTTGCATGTGTGCTTGAGATTGAGCCATACAAGGCGACACAGGTTGGGATTTCTTATTGTTTTATCTCCACAGTATTTCTAGTAAAAAAGAAAAGACGATGTTCTTTCATCAAACAAGTGGCAGTGTCTGAGCTAAGGAGCTTTAGGGCTTCTTAGCTGTGCTGTGGGAGGGAGAGGGACTCCCTAAACTCTCTGTCAGTCAAAGAAGCCAAAAACCCCTTACTGAGAATACACACAGATACATGAGAGCCAGGAGTCAGCACGCTCACACACACACAGACCAGCTGAGCGAACGCCTAGGGATAGATCTACTAATCTCATTCTCTGTTGACATACTATTCCTCAGCTGTGCCATGCTTTCATAGCTCCATGTTGGTATCCGAAAGCTAGAGGTGTATTCCTTCCTATCAGTGTCAGCAGAAGGGCGAGTTCACACCAGGCCAGAGGTGTGTGTATTTTGTCTCTCCAGCACATCTGCTCTGCAAACCACAGCTTCCCACATACTGCACCACTTTAAAAAAAAAACAGTGGGACTTAGCAGCATTTCAGATAAAGTTGCTGTATTGTTCTCAGATGGTTCAGTACTAGTAGTGAGAAAAGAATTTCTATTATCCAACACTAGTGAATATATTTAGAACTAATATTTCATTCTTATATCAATCCAGTGTTCATTTACTTCATTTCAAATGTGTTATAAAGCTCATTTTTGGAAAGTAGCCAGCCAGCCCTGAAGTCATTGCCAAGGTAGGGGGATTTATTTCTTTGCCCTGAAAGCACATTTTGTGTTCAAAGGAATATCACCTGGCTAAGGTCTGTACACAGAATAGTCTTCCTACTGACATTTAACCCCAGTTGAACTATCCCTTTTGTTTTGTTGGTAAACTAGTTTCATTTAGTTTTTGACTCATGACATTATGACACATTATAACTCAGGGACACCACTTTATGTCCACATTTCTACTGTGTGGGTTAACATGTATTTATTTAATAGTTAAATAATATTAAATAGTAACACAAAAAGAGTACTGACAATGGCAGTGTCCTCTCATAGTATTTTTGAGTGGTATTTGAATTTATAGAAAACAATGCAGCTTCTCATCACATACATAGTTGTGTTGGGCTAGAAGGCAAAATATATTCCTATTGACCAGCATCACCCCTTCAATCACTGGTGGTTAGGACATTGTGCAGGTACAGGCTACTAGTGAATAAAGCCCTATATTTTAGTGATCATAATCAGCCACAGATTTGTTTTTTTGTGATGAAATGTTTTTATATTATTAAAAGAAATAAGTAACTACAAACTACAAACAATACACTGAGACAGAGAACGTGTCCCAGGGACAGAAAGAAGAAAAAAAAAGGAACAAAGAGGGCAGACGGGAGGGAGACAAAAACAACAAGCAGCAACAGACACACTCAAATAGATACACAAACAGACACACAGACAGACACAAGACAAAGAACCAAACACGGCTACAGCCCGGACTTTACAGCCTCAGCAATGTTCACCCAAGTGTCCAGGGTCGCTGGACACTTGGGTGAAGCTGGCGCTCCTGGTGTTCCGTTAATACGCGCCGTGGACAGCTCCATGTACACTACGTCCAAGTGGGAAATGGTCCATGTGTGGATAGACAGGTCATGAGGTGGTTTCCAACGAGTTGCAATTATTTTCTTTGCAGTTGTAAGTCCAGCAAATACAGCAGGTTTCTGAGTTCCAGAGAGTTGAAAGGCTGACAGATCATTCAAAATCAAAACACTGACAATAACAGGTACGGTAACATTAAACCAGGCAGATATTTTGGATGCAATATTGTTCCAGAACCGACTGATGGGTGAACACTCCCAGATCATGTGAAAATACTTTCCTTGTGCTTTTATTGGGCAGAGGGTGCACAACAGGCTGTTCATTATTTTCATGTGGTGCATTTTCACAGGGGTGAGATATGTCCTATGAATAAATTTGCAATGAATCTGCTGATGGTCTGGATTGCGTGATACTTCTGAAATGTTCGACCATACATCATGCCAGTCGAAATCGATACTCAGGCTTGGGCAATCACATGCCCAGATCCTCTCAGTAGGAAGGGCAGAGCGGCCAGTTATCACTAAGAACTGGTAAAGCTTAGATACAATCCCACAGTTTTAGGGTGCACAGTAAATAACTTCTGGATAGGATGGGTGGGCAAAGGCCTCTGCCAAGGGACACCGTATGCCTTGAGTGCTAATCTTAATTGAAGGGAAAAGAAAAACTCCTTATTGGCCTCCCCCCAATAAGGAGTGATGTATTATTGAATATAGGGGGAAAAGTGTGCCTGTTACAAGCTATATGGCAGTGTGTTTCAACTAATCTCCAAGTTTTGATAAGATGAGCGATAATGGGGCCAAAGCATAGCTGGCACTCTTTGCTAGAAACACCGATAAAGAGAACATCGGGGAGTGTCCAAGGCTCTGTAGCACTTTCTAAGGCACACCAGCAGACAGACGCATCTGGGCAAAACCAAGTTAGGAGGGGCCTCAACACAAAGGACCAAAAGTAATATTTGAAGTTGGGGACAGAAAGTCCATCGTCCTCTATCCTCTTCTGTAAGGTGGACATCTTTAGTCGCGGCCACTTGCCTTTCCAGATAAATTTAGACACCGCTGATTGTAAGTTACGCCAGTAGCCAGCAGGAGGGAGAGAGGTAGCATAGAGCTCACAAAATTAATCCTGGGTAACGCATTCATTTTAATCACTGAGATACAGGCTTGAATAGACATGAGGAGACCCATCCACTTTTCCATTTCTTTCAAAACATTATTCAGAGCAACAGAGTAGTTTCACAATCTGGTTCAAGCAGGGGAAGACCTCAAAGCCCAAATATTTAAACTGCTTAACAGTGGGGATATTAGCAGGGATGGTTGAATCACAGGCAGAGTCACTTAAATGAAGTAGTGTCGACTTTGACCAGTTCATTTTAAATCCTGATAAGCTTCCATTCTCCTCGCATAATGATAGAAGGTGAGGGAGAGACAGAGAGGGGTCTTCTAAAAAAACAAGACATTGTCTGCAAATAATGAGAGATGATGTTGTGTACTATGGATGCTTATTGGTGACACCCTAACTGATTGGCGAATAGCTTGAGGTAGAGGGCTCCAGAGAAATGACAAATAGTGCAGGACTCAGGGGACAACCTTGGCTGGAGTATCTAGAAACTGGAAATAAAGGGGTGGAGGTGCGTCCGGTTAAGACTCAAGCTGAGGGATTAGAATACAAAGCTTTAATCAAATCAGCCACAGATTCTTCAAAATATCATTTCTAATATTTTGTTGTTATTGATGGAGGACATAATAATAATAATAATAATAAATTGAATTTGTATAGCGCTTTTCCTAGGCTCAAAGTCGCTGACATAATGTAACCTATGAAAGAATTCTCTGTGATAGTAGTCTTTGGGAAGATCATGCTTTATTTCTTGTGTGACATCTGTATCTGATTCTGCTTTCACCCCTTTGTCAGAATAAAAAGGGTTACCTAGACAGTCTCTAAACATTCCAAAGATTAACAGCATGTAATATCTTCTTGTGACATACCCTTGGAAATCAATCTTTGGAAAACAGTGGGTTATGCTGTGTGTAGATCTGCATTGTTTCTGAGCTCAACAATGTGTTTCTGTGGAGTTTCTATGATGTGTGAGTGGGTGTGTTTAGCTGGACAAGGGTGACTGAGGTGGGCTGCAGTTCATTGCCGAGGGGAACTATAGCAGTCAAAGGAACAATACAAGCTGTGAGGCTTTCCCTTGTTCTTTCCCTGGTTAGGTTGGGGGCATAGGCCTGCTTTTCACTTTCTATCAAAACTACACACTCAAATCTTTTCACCTTTTAAAATATTCTATTTGTGTTTTTTCACAGCTTTGCCACCATTTTCCATAGCAAGCAAAGTATTTCATTATCTCCTTATTCATCTTTATCATTGCATTTTAGGGACTGTTGTAGATATGTCCTTGTGAAAAAGTTTCAAACTGAAAGGAACAGAGGGAAAATAAAATCATAACAGTAACCGTTTTACAGTATTTTTTGGTGCATTTAACAAAATGACATGTACCAAAAAATAAAGAAATTTTCAAATCTGCCCAAACATGGGATGGTAACATTACTAAATATTCACAGTAATGGATTATCTACAGGATCCTTGCTTGTTAAACCTACATACCTCAGACTGTATTAGTGATTTGTAGTCAGTTATCAAGCTATAACATGATAAACCTCGGGATGCAGTTTTAAGTGAGTCAAGATCAGAGCAATAATTTATACAAGTAACATTTGGAGCTGCACTGCAGCTCAGCCAGAAATAAGTTACCACAACCGGACATTTGCCAAGGAGCAGTGCTGAGAAACAATGGCTGGATTCATCCTTACATTGTTTCCCTACGTTGTATCCCCACCACTGCTCCTTAATGGGTTCCTGGCATTGACAGGCAGGAAAAAACAGAATCTGTCGTGAGAGGAGTTGAGAGTGCAGAGGCACGTGACTTCCGTAATGGAACCTTCAACGTTAAATGCTCTGTTGCAATTGGCTGCACAAGGCAGGGACTTCCTCTCTGAGTGTTGCTGGAAGTGACCACTCCCTGCGAAAAGGCAAAGACCTATTGAGTGTGTATGCAGGTGTGTGTGGGTTTGTGGGAGGCAGTTGTTTGTTTTGAGCCTGAAATAACCTTTGGCTTTCTGAGTGTACATTAGAATATTTAAGATGTTTGTTAGTGTATAAATACTGTTTATGTGGATACAGTGTCATGTTCTTCTTGTGAAGGTCGTGGGAGTGTTGTCTTCTTGGCAGACCACTTGAGTTCTACTTCTAAACTCAACATAACATACATCAACTTAACATACTTTACTTACTGAAACACTTTATATATTTGCAATACTCCTTTGCTGTGATCTTTTACTATGCTGCCTTTCTGCTCAGTTTGCAAACACTGCTGTTATTTCTTCCGCTGCTGGTCAGCATTACAGCAGTTACCACTTTCTCCAATGTGCTGTACTTAATGTATCCTTGCAGGGGGTCAGTTATCAACACGACACATACTCTGCATCCACATTGTAAGTCTTGTCCATGAGAGCACGCTAGCTGAACTGCACAAAAACTCATACACATCTACTTACCAATGACAGTGGTATTTGCATTGCCTACTGCTGCTCTTGCTGACAGCTCAAGGGACAAGGAGAGATTATGGGTAAACCACAACTATGTTAGAGTATATAGAGGACTGTAACTGCTACACAATAGTGGGAAGTCTATGGGAACTAACTGTTATATCACACCAAGTCAGTGGTTTTCAAAATCTTGGGTGGCGTCGAAAAGAGATCACAGGTTGCCTCTCTGTCTCCCCTACATATTACAGTGCTGCTGTCTTTACTGTAGACTGGTCACAAAGTTAAGTGTGTATTTCTTAAATAGACTGACCAAAAGTAAAAGTGTAGAAGAGATATATTAGGGTTGAAATGATTAGTCAATTTATAGGTTAGTTGATCAATATAAAATGAATCAAAAACTATTTTGATGATTGATTTCAATTTCACAATAGCTTATTCTGGCAGATAAATGGCCAACAAGTCACTGTGGCTAGCATCATAAATGCTGATGGCAAATTGCAAAGATGGAGTTGGTGAGTAGTGGCATCTTTTAAGAGGCTGGTGGATCAAGTCAAAGATGTCTTGAGACATTTTTCTCGGGTGTGAGAGTTCTAAAATGTTCGACATAAAGAGAGCAAACAGAATTCAAATATTGAACACAGAAACACAGTATCGTCTTTAGCCAGCACCGCAAACCAGGCACAACAGATATCATCCAGCTGCAGTGTCCGCAGACTTGTGCTACCTCTTGGCAAGTAGAGAAACAGCAGCAGAGTAGAATTGCAGATGTAGACATGTCTATGTGTGTGTCTTTTTGTTTAGTGTGTGTGTGTTTAAGGATTTCATATTGGACATTTTAAACCTGTGAACTTGAATGAGTCACCACTCGCTTCCATGAACTGCCTCACATCTACAATTTCTAGCTCTTTCTCTCAGAATATATTTAGGCTCTGACGCCATTCATTAAAAGGTCATTTGTGATCGTGTGAGCTGCTGATACTGAAGATTTATTTATATTTATTTCTGTGTGTGTGTGTGTAAGTTGGTAAATTTTTTACAGTGTCTTCTTGACCTTCTTGACTTTGTTGCCGATGGTATCATTAATTAATGGCAAAAGACAATTTCATAATGTATTCAAACTGCATTTGAGTATTGTTTCATTCATCTGTGCTTGTGTGCGAGGGCCTCTGTGCAGCTGTGAGTACTGAGTGGTGGTTTTTGTGTCTGGCTCTTACTCCAAACATCCAACCTCATTCCCAGGACAACCACAACACATGCTTTCTCAATCTGACAACTCATTTTTTCTGATGAAAGTTTTATATCTCCCATTTGCAAGCCAAAGAGATAAACATTGGCTTCATGGCACTCTGTCTTCTCCATCCTCTTTCTTTCTCTTTAACACACACACACACACACGCACACATGCACACACACAAACACCTCTGTCGTTTCTAAGGTAATCATTCCTTTTTCAAATGTTAAAGCACACACATTTGAAATGATGGACGTAAAGAAGAGCATAGGAATGGCAGGGATGAAACAAAGATGAAAAGGGAGAAAAAAGTGATGATATGACTGAGAGTAACAGAGTAGAGGGAAGAAAAAAGATCTTTCAGTGTAAGAGACTTCATTTGTGTGTGTGTGTGTGTATGTATGTGTGCACCCAAAGCTTATTTGATGTTCTTCCCATCTTTCAAACTAAATGTGGTGAGATAGCTTTCACTAATGGGTTGCATGAAGCTCAGGAATGTAGATCAACAGATGGACGCATGCTCACTGCTGCGTATGACTGTCAGTGCACTTGTGGTGTGAGAGAGTGAAATCACACTGCACGAGTATGCAGTACACACACACACACACACACACACACACACAGACTTGTGGCACTATCTTTGTAGGAACCCATCATTAGGTACCTCATGAATATAGTAAAACAAGCCCCCCCCACACACACACAGTTGCTTGTAGCTAGCAGGTTATGCTTTGTATGTGTGTTTGTTTGTCTCCGTCAGAACCTTTTTCGTGTGAGTTGCAGAGTGTTTGGCCTCAGCGGAGCTGCTGCCTGACTGGAATTTAATGAGCCCTGAACCCCGTCTGCTCCTCCACCTGTGATGTGTGTTTGTGTATTTCAGTTTCTCACAGCTTCTTATTGGTGCTGCTAAAACACTCATTTCTCACCAGGGAACAGGTGGACACTTCTGTATTTCAAAGTGTTTGCCCAGTGTTTTCTTACATACTGTTGTGGTCACTATTGGAGTGTGTTCTAACTGAATGTTTAATAACAGCCAACAAATGTAAGTCAGCCAGATAGTGTAAAAATAGGCTTAACAGGCAAAAAAAGAGGCAAAAATAAGACCATTAAGAAGAGTGTTAAATACATTTTTGTGCATGTGTCTCAATGTGGACAAACATAATTAATTTTGATATGAAGGCACATTAGCTCTCAACTGGGCTTTTCTGGCAATAGGTACTAGAATCCAAATGCAGTTTATGGAGGGTAACACTCAATAACAGGCATGCAGGATCAGGCAAACAAACAGAGCAGACTTGACAGGCAAAACATACACAGCTGGCAGGCAACAGGTAAGAGGCAGGCAGAGATACAGAAATAGCTTAAAATCAAAAGAAAACTGCCACTATAGCAACATTAGGCAAATTAGACAATTTGGCAAAACTATAGCTGTAGCTGCATCCTAAATCAGGACCTGCTTCTTTGATGTGCATTTCAAGAATGAATACATCAAAACGGGCTGACAATGTCTGTCCCCTTCCAACCAGTTTTTAAAAATTGTGGCCTCTGATGCATCCTTAGAGGCCTCAGAATCCAAATCCCCAAATCCACTGTGCAGCCTTTGAAGGAGGCGGCCCCAGACTACCTAGTACTCAACTACAGAAGGTGCTTCTCAAGTCTCTTATTTTGTCGTTTCCTCACTCCTCGATCCTTGCTGGAAACACCTTCTTGCAGACCAACCCAAAGCTCTTATTTGTACTCTGAGGAGTGAGGATCAAGCATCGAGCATTGGGAAGTGAGGAGCGATCTCTGAGGAGCTATGAGTGAGGATACACCAGTGCATTCTTTGCGGAAGTCTACAGACCAACATGCCCCCTTATTGGGTTTCCGTTACATTGATTTGACGTTGCAGCTGATCTGACTGACTGATCTGATGCATCAGGACAGATAACATTAAACTCAAGTCTATCACTGTAAAGTCTTATTATATATATAAAGTATACTATATATTTTATTTGTTTTATGATTCACCATCTAGTTAAAATCTGAGTTCATTGTAGGTTTGGACCGCAAAAGTCCCCCACACAAAGAGTTTCCTTTCTTTTATTTCTCATAACATTTATAATGTCGACAATTAAAGTCAGAGAGAGTCGGAGAACACGTTTTACATTACACGTATTTTCTATTCAGTCACATGAGGCTGGTCATTCCTGTGTTTAAGTCCAAATAGATGACAATAGAACATAGTAAACACGTAGCCTAAGGAGTCGGACAAGTCACTAAACTGTACTTAACTCTCTAATGAAGCAAGCAAAGAAAAATAAAGCCTGCACATCCAGCCGATCCCACCTACTGCATCTGATGAAAGCAGTTGGTGGCACAGCGAGTAAAATCAGCTGATGAAAGTATGAATGAAAGCTGCTGTGCTACAAAAAAAGCGTTGGATTGATATGATGGAACACAGTGATCGACAGGTGATGAGTGACGTGACTTGCAAATAAAATGTATGCAGTAGTGTTAAAGGATATTAGAAGAGGAAATAAACGGAAAGCCTAAAACTGAGCGTCGACTTTGATATGAGTTCAAACATTTCAGTTTCCCTTAAACATTTAGCCTAATAAATCCAAAGACATGATCTATATCATATCATATCATATCATATCATATTCTCGGGTTATTCAATAACGAATTCACAATCAGAATGAATAAATGTAAATGCAGATAATATAAGCAGTGTGCCAGAAGAAATGATCGTGTGCCTCTGAGCAGGACATATGACAGTAACCTATAACTATTCATGTGCTTGTTAAACAGGTAACAGCTATAGAGAAAACCATGTTGTTATGCACTGGTAACTGTAAGACTTTATTAGTACCAACAGTGCACATGTGTTCAGACACAAACTCCATCAAAAGTCTCTACAGCTGCTAGAGCCGACTGACAGCTGATCCAGCTGTGATCAGCCGCCACCATCAGCAGAAATGGACGTTGCTTTACGTGCCTCTTCAGAGGAAAGGACGTCTCATGTCTATAAAAACATATTTCCTCATTTCTTCTCTCCTGGCTTGGTTTCCTTGCGTCTCTCCATGCATCACTGGTGGGCAGGACTAAGACGCAAGTAAAAGACACAAGTGAGGGAAACATGGATGCAATTAAGAGAATTGAGAAGCACCCAGAGACTCCAAAAAAGAATGAGGCAGAGGCATAAGAGGAGGGAGAGAGGAAAAGTGCAGGTATCACTGTGACACAATCAGAGTAGATTGCAGCTCTTGAACTGGCACACCCACCATGAATGACTCCAATCAGCAGAATTGTATCCTCAGGGAGGCGTCTTCTGTCATTCAGGGCCTAGCATCTGAAGCCATTCCTCATTTTGAAATCTAGTCCTTGAACTGAAATATCTTATGTCACAAAACTCCTGTTAAATATATTGTTTTTTAAATTTTTTTCGACAGTACAACAAATCAGTATAAAGTGAAAGAATGGTAATTTTGAAGATTAGATTGTGAAGGACTGGCTGAGTGGTTTATATGACACATAGTTATGTGATGCACACATGCTCCATGTTCAATAAAGCTGTTGTAATATCTACCTTGTATTATTATTTTGTTCCTATTATGCTTCCTGAAGGACTTAATAACATGGTTTGAAAGTTTGCTTCTTATGGGCTTTTTCCTGTAAATCTGTTATTCTGTGTGTCAGCACGGAACCCTCTAAACAACGTTGGTTTCAAAATCCATTTTTGGAACATTTCCTCTGCTTCTTAAGTAATCAAGTTGTTGTTGGACAGTTGCAGTTTGATTACAACAATCATTACTCAAGGAGGAAGCAAAGTATTTCAGTAAGAAATCCCAAGAAAAACTATATTTAATAGATTATAATAAACAAGAGTGTTGCCCTTTAATGCATGTTTGGAGAGAAAGTTTATGTATGTGTATGTGTTTACATACAGTATGTGTTCATACTTCCATTGATTTATTATTTTTTCTTGCCATGCCTCGCAGTGATGTTTGCAGAGCCTGCACACTGTTCATAAGATGATTCCTAGATTGTGGTTATGAAGAATTAAGACAAAACTATAATGCATATCTCTTGACCAAATATGCGAAAAACTGCGACAAAACATGACTGTCCATGCTATTTCTATCTATCTTCCTCTGGCCCCTGCAGCTCCAGAAGTTGCTGACAAGGTGCCATTATCTCCCTGTTCTCCCCGGTAACTAAAATCCACAGACAGCTCTCTATGTCAGCCAATCAGATAACAGATAGCCCCTGATTTCGAGTCAGCGCTGCATGCCTTTCATCCTGCTGCTAGAAAGCATTTTACTAGACAGCTAGGATCCTGCGGCGTGTTTACTGTAAGCAGTGATGAAAAAGGAGACATGGAAATGGATAATATTGGGCTTTTGGATTTTAAGGATGAAGAAATAAATGAAGGAAGGAGGAGAAGAGGGGGATAGATGAAAGCAGGGAGGTTGGGGACAAATAAAAAGCAAAGATTGAATAGGAGAGAGGGATGATAAGAGGAGGGAGACAGCTCACCTCTGCCATGTCAGCTATTGCAAGGCCTGGTAGAGAGACATTAAAGGAATGAATGAGTACGAGAAGAAGAGAGCAAATGCCAGGAGAGCATTCCAGAGGCTATGTTTTACCCACCATCTATCTTCCTGCCCGTATGTCTGCCTCCAAATCAGATATTTCCATCAGTCAGCAGTGGGTTCCCGAAACACTGAGGCATCTCTTTTTTCATCCAGAAAATCTGATGAAGAGCTGGAGGAAGGGAAAGAGGAAGAGAGAAAGATTAAGGACAGAAAGGGGAAGAAAAAAGCAACAGGGGAAGAAGATGAGTGGAGACAGAAGTGATGGGTTGGAGGGGAGCGAGTCAGGGAGCAGAATCTGCATCCCTGATATATTTGGCATCTTAAATGAAGGTTTTGGAAGCACCAGTACGCTCACTCTTTGGAGTATCTTCCTTAGTAAGATTAGCGTCTCTCATCTGAGCCCAGACCAAGCCTCAGAGCAAATTTGTTTCCTCACAGCTACGATCTCTGTTTGTGACGCACATTTACAATGGACATTTCCTGTTCAAATTAGCCTGCTTGGGCAGCTGTCAGCATGAATTATATATATATATATATATATATATATATATATAAAATATAATATTATCAAACATATTCACTGTTTCAGATTTTTTTGGCAGGGGTACTACTTACAACTTGCAGTTTCATAGTGTGTTCAGATGCATGTAGCACAACAGATAGGAGCAGTGTCCAAATACACAATCAGTATCTAGCTCTGAATGTAGGTTAGTTGTTGCGACCTTTAAATGTGCCATACTTATTTAGTTGAGTGCATGTTTCTGTATTCACATTTTTACATTTGTTTTATTCCATTTTACTCATTACACTGATGTTTTTAGCTGTGCAAGCAGTCTGGCTTTGGGGAAGGCAATGTTGGTAGATCAACTACTGGATGGCTTTGAAATTTTATACAGACATTCATGGTCCCCAGAAGATGAATATTACTATGCTAAAACAGTAAACTATGATGGTGAATGTGGTAATAATTGCTAAACTTGCTAAACATCAGCATGTTAACATTGCCGTTGTCATCATTGTTAGCATGCTGACATTAGCATATGGCTCAAAGCTCTACTGTGCCTAAATAAAGCTTCAGAGAGCAGCTAACATGACTGTAAACTCTGTAGTCGTGTTTCACAGTATGGGTACTCCACAGTGCACAGTGCCATCTGGGATCTATTTGGACAGTGACACACTTTTGTTGTATTGGCTCTGCAGGGTTTCCAACTGTCCCGTATTAGCCGGGATGTTCCTTATATTAGGCCTAATTGATTTGTCCCATACGTGACCTCTCTATGTTCTTTTTGATTGTCACATGCACATGAAGGTGATAATACAGTGCAAGAGTCACAAGTGTTTTGTATTAGACAAATAGTAAAGGTAACAGGTAGTGGTTCAATTAATTTGTTAAAGGTGCCTGCTGTAAATAAATTCTTATTAAACCTACCAAATATTTAATGTAGAGATTAGCTATAATTTTGACAAATTGCTCAAAATAATAGACTGTATATTCACACAAAACCATACGCGCACTGCAGCAGGCAACTTTTTGTCCTCTGTACTCCAGAACATTTGAAGTTAAGTCATTATAGTGATGTCAACTTTTGGCTTTAATTTTAATGTGTTTCATATGTGGGTGAATGGTGTCGGACTGTCCAAAATTGGGAGACTATGAATAAAAATGTGTACAAGGGCAAGGAAAAATCAGCCATTGTTCCCTTTTGAATCCACTGATTGCAGAGCCAATACAATACAAAATGTCACTATCCAAACACGGACTGCACCGTAGGCTATACTGCACCTGTCTACAGAAAAACTGGAAGAATTGTTAAAAACAAGAAAAATGGCTGTTAGTACCATCAGGCCTGAGTACATCACAGTTTGTTCCTGCTGTGTGGTCATGCTGTCTCCCTGTAGATAGCTAAAGCCAACACATGCTTTGCCAGCCTGCATTGTGGCACAAACACAAACCAATAGTGACCCACTGACGCTTTGTTTTTCTGTGTCAACGATGACACTGCTGTGCATTGTATGCAGCTGACTAAGTCGCTTCAGACCTCTCTATGCAATGCGGCAGTTTGGCCAAAACCCAGAGCCCCAGATTTGTCCTAAACCATTATAGTTCGGACGGTTGTGCCAACTGTGGTTTAATATAGAGAGAAATAACTAGCCTGAGTAACAAACCCAATTTGTCAGCAGATCAAGCAGAAGGGTAATGTTTAGCATGTCTGTTTGGTCCAGTCTTAATCTGAGTGTCTTGCTGTTTTGCACACTTATCTGGCATATGATCGTAGGTGGCCATCTGTTTGTTTACTGTGAAAATATGTAGGCTATCCAGACAACCTGTACCTCTGTCTTATCTGGTAGATTTATAGGTATTTGTATCCTCATGTGTTAGGAGGCAGTGTATACGAATGAGTGTTGGTGTTTCATCTCTCTTCTGGAAACATGATTCTCTCCCACATGTTCCCTCTGAGCTTTAATACCATGCATGCTCACATACATGCATGCACAAATAGATGGAGAGAGTTCTGCAGGGAAAAAAACAAGATTTTTTATCTCTTCCTGCCTCTTGGGTTATTTTTATCCTGAATGCTCGTAAGTTATGTGTCTTCCTTTTTATGTACCTCTGTCCCTCAGTGACTTCTCTTTTCCTCTCTCTTCCTTTCAACTCTTTCTCTGTGCACTCCCTCCCTCTTGCTATCCATCCATTCATCAGGGCTGTGTGAGAGTGAGGCTGAGAGAGAAGTGATGAAAGACTCTAGAGTGGGGTTTTCATCATAAACACACATGTACAATCCACATAGACAGTCCTAATGTAGTATATGTGTATGTGTGTGTGTGTGTGTGTGTGTGTGTATGTTGAACTGAATTGAACTGAATGCACCTGTTCCAGTGCTATAAGCAATTAATATGTCCCACTTCCTGATGAAATTAATGTGTTGGCTAAATCAGAAGAATTTTGGATTGTAAAAAATGTGCCTCTCATCTAATTCAGAACCAATTCTGTCTTTGTGTGTGTGTGTGTGTGTGTGTGTGTGTGTGTGTGTGTGTGTGTGCGCACCTCAAAAATAACCAGGATAAGTCAGTTACCAAGGAACCGTGACAGTGCATTTTAGATTTTACAGTGTGTGTCCGTGTGTGGGGGGGTGGGTAGGTGGTTGCATGCATATTACTGAATGTGAGTAAGAGCATGAATACACATTTTGCTTGTTTATGTTTTGTTTTGTTTGCACATGTGCACTCTCTCTTTCACACACAAGAACTATAGCAGATAGTCGAGGCCTTTGGATTTGGGCAGCAATTACTAAATATTTTCAGTACTGAATACATCTGTCTATTGTTTCTCTGATTGATTTTTTAGTTTTTCTATTTAATCAATAAACTGTATTTTAAGTTGACTAATGGTTTTTACAGTGCTGTAAATGGTTTCTTTCTTTGGTTAAACTGCCATTATATGAATTTAAAGAAGCTAATCACTATGGCAGCCACCAATAATGGCAAAAAACATATATGCAATTTTTCTTATCAATGTTAACTTTAAAATTCATTGCCACAATTAATTTGCCTCGTCAATGTGAAAATCCTCCCAGCAGCCTCTTGAAATTGAATGAATTGTTGGTGGATTGGATGCAGTGATGCTGAGTGGGGGGGCTGCGTCGGAGCCCAGTTGACTCTTGACATACAGCTTTGTGGGGGTGTTTAACATGGTGGTGAATGGGAAGAGGATAAGCTGACAGGCAGAAAGAGCCCTCCTTTGATGGGATTAACACAGTGGCAGACAGGGACTAGTGCTTTAGATTGATTAAAATGTAATCCTGGTGGATAATCATGCCTCCTGACGTGACATGTGTGGCCAGCACCCTCATACAGCACCCCCAATGTCTGTCTTACACACATAAACACAAACAAACTGTGTCCCCAGTCACATTCACACTCTGCATCTTCTTCTTTCTCTCCCTTTCTTCTAATGTCTTTCCTTGACTATTGCTTCTTAGAAAAGGTCAAGAGGAAGGGAGGAGATGGCAAAGATGGGAAATGAATACTCTAGCTGTCACTAGATCATCTGTCATCTCTTTAAGATGTATTATGAATTGTTAAGGGATGGTGTAGATCTTACATTTCAGATAGATCCATGTCACTATTTCTGTGCCTGCATATATCCAGATATTTCGACTGACATAGAGAGACACTCCCTCATTTGCCTATTCACCACATAATGAATACACAACAGTGGGTAACAATTTTGTATTGTAGACTATCATGAATCATTAACATTTTGCGTCATCACTGACATGTGCTTATCTGTAATTTACACATCCACTAAAGCCAAATCACTGTTGGATTTTCAGCAAAGAGCAGTGTTCATGCTATAAAGAACTAGTTTTTCATTACATTTTGGGAACCTTTGAGGGTAATCACCATAGAGCAAACATTTTACAATTAGATTGAGCGCTGCAATTGGCAGAAACTAAATGTAGTTAAGTGTAGCACATATTAAGCAAGAGACACTTTCTCTGACAAGTTCTATAGTGTCTGTTATTTTCAACATGAATTGTATTGTGTAAATCCCTTTCTAACATGAACTGGTTCTGTGCAAGTTGTTGAAGTTTGGCTCATGACTATTTGAATAGTTGCCTTTTACACACACCTCTCTTTGTGCAACTGGAGAAATGTCATTTGTATTGTCCAATGATGTACACAGAACACTGAGTTATTTGGCTAGCATAAGCCCCATACCAGACCTCTGAACTGCTGCCTACATCTACAATAATTCATACAGTGAGACAAAATGTCAATTCATTGTGATTATCAGATTTGAGACTTGCATTTGATAATTATGAAAGTGTTCACCACCATTGTCTCCGTTAATTTTAACTGATATATAGGGTAAAATCATAATGATTTCTGGCAATGTGATAACACAGGTGCTGAAACAATTACTTGTTTAAGTTTATTCTGTTGACAGAAAATTAATCAGCAATTTTGGTCACCAGTTAATTATTTCATACATTTATCAAAATAAGTGCCCAACAGTTGCTGGTGTTGCTGGCCTCTCAAATGTCAGCAACAACATAAGACAACACGACAATGTGCTGCTTTGCTGATTTTATAACATTTCAAACTTAATATTTTGGGGGTTGGTTTGGAGTTGGCCAAACAAAAAAGCAGTTGGAAAATGTAACACACATTTTCACTATTTTCTGTCATGAATACACAATAAATAGATTAATCCAAAAACAAACAAACTGACAGATAGCGGAAAGTTACTTTTAGCCCTATACAGTCATGGCCATAAATAGGGGCACCCCTGCATGTCTGTCACACAATGCAGACTTCTACTACTACTAATATTTCTCCCAGAAAATAGTCGCAATTACAAATGCTTTAGTAGTTTATTTTTTGTTTGAATTGGAACAAAACAAAAAAGCAGAGAGAAAAAGCAAAATCTGAAACATTTTTCACAGTAATTTAAAAATGGACTGGTTATTGTATAACTATGTTATTGGCACTTTTTCAAAATCTTCAGAAAAAATGTATTTCAAACATGTGATCCTCCTTTAATTTGTAATAATAATCACCTGTTGCAGAAAAATTGATGAGAACCTCAATTAACTTCTTAACAAATTCAGGCTGACCTACAAACACAGGGTACAACAGTGTCAGCTTGCACTATCTGTCACCATCTGAATTAAAAGGGAGGATCCATGGAACAAAAAACAGACTGGAGGTTGCCAAAACTTACCTGAGAAAGCCACAATCCTTCTGAGACTAAAATAAAGCTTTTTGATAATGCACATCATTCTGCTGTTTTCAGAAAAGTAAATGAGGCCTTTAAAGAAAAGAACACTGTCCCTACTCTCAAACATGATGTTTTGGGGTTGCTTTTCTGCTTAGGGCACTGGATGTCTTAACTGTGTGCAAAACATTATGAAATCTGAAATCTATCAAAGAATTTTGGGGCAGAATGTAGATCCCATGTGTCAGAAAGCTGGGTCTCTGTCAGAGGTCAAGGCTCTTACAGCAGACAATGACGCAAAGCATACTTCAAAAAGCACCTAAAATGGTTTTGGACAAAGAAGTAGAGAGTTGGAAGAGGCCAGCAATGATCTAAATTCCATAGAGCACCTGTGGAGAGATCTCAGAACAGCAGTTGGGAGAAGGCACCCATCAAATTTCAAAGACTCAAAGAGGGGTCCAAATTCCATTACAGAGGTGTATAAAACTCATTAATCATTACAGGAGGTGACTGATTTAAGTTATTAAATATATTATTAAGTTGTGGGTGGCCATAGCTTTGGCCATGACTGTAGGTGAAAATTTTGACTAATTTATTCCATGCCTCAGTTGAGCAGTCTCACTGTATTGTACGCCTCTATTAGCAGTACCCCAGTAAGGCGGTATTTGTTAACATCCAGAGACACACAGAATTGTGTCCTGTTTTCCATACTTCATTCCCAGATGTGTGATTCATGGGAACATTGGGCATGAGGGGCACTGACAGTAAGGAACTGAGGTCAACTATCAGTAGTTACTCAGGCATTATTATGATGGGAAATAAAGCTCTGAGCTCTGTAGAGTCTCTGTGTGATAGCCTGGAGTCTGGGAACTCGCCTGCAGCCCAACAGAGGAAGAAGGCTATTTATTTTAGATTCATATAACATATCCATGGTCTGGATAAATTCAGCTGTAATCCATTTGTCATGTTCTGAGGGAGATTAAAATGTGATTATGGTGGGATGTGGTGGTGACTGTGTGGTTTAGCTGTGGGTATGGGAACACAGTTAGCAGCCTATAACACAAGATCTTGGTCTTTTATTCATACTCTCTGAACTGTTTATTCTGGCATTTATACTGTGGGTTGTATGAAAAAGAGGCAACACAAGAAATTCTAACAAAGTGGATAGAGAGACAGTTACAAAGAACAAAGAGTGGTAGTGCATACTGGCAATTAGGAGAGGAAAAGCTTCAACTTTATACAATTACACAAACATACTGGGTGATTTTGCGGAATTAGTCATCATACTATCTCCACTTAGTAGTTTTCTTTTTACTTCACAAGGTGTACATTTCTCTCACCTCTTTCTTTTTGCTTAAGGACTTTATAATTGTACTCAAGTGGTGATATCTTATCCTGGCAGACAAAGCAGGGGACAGGAAAGGAAATCAATTTTGAGGCAATACGTACAGCCAAGATATGAGATGATGCATGCTGGTATGTGTAGTGATGAAGCAACAGACATGTTGTTGACCATAATTCTGCTGCTAGTTGCTGGTCATTAAGGAGAAAAAAAGCCCTGTTTGGGCCATATTTGACATGGTAACATATGAAGGCTTGTCAGTATGTGTACTGTGACATTATGGAAATGAAGTTGGCCTGTGGGCCTTTAGCTGTGCTGGGCCTTTGCTCAGTCTTTGAATGGGTTCTCTTCCTTTGTGCATCATTTGCTGAAATCTTCTTTTATCATTTTCTACATAATTGATTTTCAGGTTTTTCCTCTAAATCTCTGAATCATTTGCTGAATCTCTATTTGTTCCTCTTTCAGACACACTGGCCTCACCCATAGACAGAGTTCATCTTTAGCCATCTGTACTGTATGTCTCTGGCCATCTGCTCTCTCAACCTCTTGACAGCGGTCTAAACACTTCTCAGTGCTTTTGATGGAGAGGCGAGCAGATTAAACTATTTGACTTTGTTTTTTCCCCCAGATCACTCACAGTGTGTGGTAGTAAGAGACTATAAAGTAACAGATGGTTTTCTCACATCAGCATCATGAAACAAAGTGGATAGTTTGAGTTGAAGGGCACTTCCCTCAAGGTGATTTTCTAATAAACAAACAGCACAGGTTACAAACAGCTTCGAGGCTAACACTAATGCTAGCTATATTACCACCTTCTCGTTTTCCTATTTTTCTCCATCAAACTTATTTGTTTGCAGTTCTGCATCATTTTAGGGGGGTGGCATGTTGTTGGTCACTTTCATTTAAGGAAGAGTTCAACATTTTGAGAAATATGCTAATTCACTGTATTTCTGACAGTTAGATGATAAGATCAATAACCACTCTTACAGAGAACAACAGCTGGACGCAGTAAGTCTTGTTGTCTCAGGATTCAGAGATGTTGTCAAAGTGCAGGGCGGATGGATAGACTGTTGGAACTATGAATCATTATTTCATATCATTGCAAATTAAATACCTAACCTTCTTCATGGTTGCACAAAATAATTATTAGACATCACTCCTGGCTATGGGGAGCTGTGATGGGTACTTATTGTCTGACATTTTATAAACTTAATGACTAATCAATTAATTTCGTGCTGTGAACCTTGATTAGAATTTGGTTAAGGTAGTGTCACTGTGAGCTGGTATTATCTATAAGCCATATTTGGCTGTAGTGAGTTGGAGTTAAAGTCTTCACCCTTTACATCCTTTTTCCATCCTTGGAATGTTTTTTATTGCTGCCCCTCATGGTTAATCTCTATTGACTCCTCTGTCCTCTTCACTTATTCTCTTCATCTTGACAAGTTTGAAGGTCCAGAAAAGGCACACAGCACTGTGTCTAGCCCTCCCAGCTGTAGGAAGCAACCTTATTTTGACTAGCTTGCAAAGGTCTAATTTCAAAGTGGCTTTTACAACTTTGGCAGGTTGACAGCCAATCCATGTACTTCCTAGGTTAGTAGTCCAATGCAAAAGGGAGAGAGGGAGGAACAGTATGAAGTTGTTATGGTTTTGTGGCCACAGTAGTGAGAGAGAGGAACAGTATGAGAGCCAGGGCAAAAAGCAGAGACAAGTTAGAGAAAAGGCCAAGTGTGCACTCAGTCCAAGAGCTAAAATAACAGAGAACAAACATGGCTTTAATCCATCAACTAAAGAGAGTGATACAGTTATGGTCCTATGAAGAGCAAGGGAATCCCACTGAGGTGACCAGCTCCCAGAATGCCTTGATCTGCCAGTTTCCTGTTTGTGGTTTCTCTTCCCTGTACCATATGATGATGATACAGGGAAGACTTCAGAGCACGCTTTTTGACAAACAGAAAACCATTCAAAATACACTTCTGTGGTTATATTTCAGTATGAGAGAAGTACTAGTTGAGGAAATAAATTAAGCTCCATCATTCACCACTGTCACTATGTTGCCCTTTAGCGAGGGACTTAATTCCCAGCAGCACCAATAAAGCTGCCCATTAACCAGTAGAACAGTAGAACGATGTGGTTATAGGGTTGTATATGTCCAATATTGTATAAATGTAAAACTGTGTTTCTCCTGCACTCTTAAATACTTTAGTGTTGCATACCTTTCTGCTTCTCCTTTAAACCCATAATAAATTGACTGAACTCATTAAAAGATTTCATTTGAAATTAATAATCTTTTTTTTGAATAATTTTGATTTTTGAAATATCACACAGCAAAACATTCATATCTGGAGACACATGGTTGAGTGAATGCTCCGAGCCAGAACAGAGGGTTGCCAAACACAGCCAAGTTTTCACAGCCTGTACTTTTCCCATTTGAGTGCCTTCTGCAACTGCCACTTTTTGGAAAGCAATATGACTTCATCAGTTCACTCCTTGGTGGCCAGGACTCCATAATTTAAATTGTAAAAATTGCTTGATCCTTGCATATCTAAAGCTACTTTTTAAGTTTGGGTTATCACAGCTAAATAGGTACATTGTGTTCCTGCCTGTTACCCTTTTCATGTTGGCATTAGCAAGTACATCAGGGATCAGGGAAATGTGTTATGCATCCAACCTTAATTTGTAACACATCTTTTTATTAACTCTATATTTACTTCAGTGCAAGGATATCAAATAATGAAATGTTTTTCCTCACATCCAATTTCCAACTTCTTTCATTTACATCTTTTATAAAGATCTGAAGTGCCTCAAAGCAGTGTGCCTGCCTCTAGTCAGCCAGCCACCCTTTTGTTTTAGAGTCCTCTCTGCTGCCTGAACAAAAGTCTGTGTTGTTAAATTAGCTCCCTTCAGGCCAAACCATATTGTGTTCTTTCCATTTAGATTTTCCAGCTGTCATTGTGTGTGAATGTGCAGTTGACTGACCTAGTGCCCATGTCCTGGTCTGACACTGCCCTTCTTACAAAACCCATTTTAATGATTTCTTTTATATTAAGTTTAACTCACAGCAACTGAATGTGGAATTAAAATACAAAGGTCCTTATGTTTATGTTTATTTTATTTAAGTAGAGACAATGCACAGTAATCATGTGCACTTGGGACCATCATGTACAGTTGTGTTCAAAATAATAGCAGTGTTTTGAAAAAGTAAGTAAATCCCCAAATGCTTATAATAGCTTTTATTTCCATACACACAATTTTGTATGTAGTAATAACCCAAATTCAAATATTTTTCAATCAATTTAAATGGTAGTTTTCCTTTTTCATTTCTCTGGTTTTGGTTGCCATTTTGGTTGCCAAAGCATTTGAGATCATTTTAGCTGAGCAGCCTATCATTTTCTGCACTTCTATATATGTTCCCCTCTCCAATCAACTTTTTAATCAAAGTACGCTGTTCTTCTGAACAATGTCTATAATTCCTTTTACTCCAATTGTACAACCTTTGCTGCCTTCATCCTTAAATAAAGGCCACCTGTTTGACACCTGTTTTTTCACAGAATTAATGACCTCACTGAATTAAGTCCACACTGCTATTATTTTGAACATGCCCGTTTCAATTAATGACTAATTACACAGAATCAGCAGCATGCATGGAGTATGCATGCCATGCCATGACTCTTGGGTCTATTGGTTTTCTAATACTCTTCTACACATACTAGTAAATTATTTGCCATGTTGGAATATAGATTCTACTAAAAACAGTGATTGATCTTGTTAGTGATGTTGGACTGCTATTATTTTGAACACAACTGTAAATGTGCCAGATTTAGCCATACAGGCTAATTTTCATCTGCAGTCCCTGGCAGGTTGATGGCATATAAAAATGTAAAAGAAAACATACAAGAGTCCATACAAATAGCAAATCAATGACATTACCACTACCCTAAACCTAGAAATTTATACACAAGTAAAATATCTGCAAATTTGATTAACAAGCTTAATCTGCATTTCCCTTAATGGCCATTAGATGCAGGCTCCAAGGAAACTCTTACTGCACTTGAAGTGAAGGGGAAACCTTTACCTTGTCTAGAAACGCCAACTCAATAAATATTTTCTACAAGAAGTGGAGGCGTACTTGCTTGATTCACAGATGTCCCAGTCTATTATACTCCAAACAACAGACAAGATGACAGTTGGTGACAAATCTACCTCCAGGCTTCAAAAGAGGGACATCAAATGGGCTCCCTAAATGTTTTTTACAGTCAGTGATGCAGGATTCCTCCTGGGATTCAGCAGCATTGAGGCAGTGTTGTAACCATGTGAGAAGTGTCTGAATCTTACTCACAACATAGTTTTATGAGGGGTCTCAAGTTGACTGTGCTGCCTCTGTTAGATTTATTTAGGAATAAAAAAATCTTAAAACCAGTTGTTTTTAGTTATAATTAATTGATTTTGTTTGAGATAGTATTCCATAATAATCTCACAAAGCACACAGTGACAAACAGAAGCTCGTAGCCTGTGTATCTGTGCATACTTGTGTGTTTCTCTTGCCAAGTGTAACAGTATGTGTGACAGAGACACAAAGATTGTGTCTGTGTCACTTATGAATCTTCCCTTTGTCCCAAAGTGAACCTAAATAAACCAATTTCATTTCCAGAGAGCATTTCAAACCTATTTCAAGAAGCTGGTCATTTGGGAAGCTCTGGAAACAAAATGATGCTGGAATAGCAGTGTTTTCACTCTGGCTGCTCTCTCTTTCTCTGTGGTTTAGACTGGCTGATATTGATATCTGTGCAGCTGAGGTGAGGGGGGAGGGATTGGACGATGCAGGCTTCTGTCTTTTTCCAACCAGTGTTAGACCTTTAATTCTTTAATTCAAGCCATTAGTCAAGTAGCCATTGAACGTTTATGATATTAATTTAATTATTTAAATATATATTTTTGGGGCATAAGAAAACAGTTTGAATTCCAGGCCTGAGAAAGAATGTTATAAACACCATTGTTAACACTGTACTACATTACAGAGAAATACAAAACCTTAATAATTAGCCGTTAAACATACACATTTTACAAGGGTGGCGAAGCAAGCCATGTGTTAACTCCAAGCATTTATGATTCTGATTTTGTCAGAACAACCAGCAAGGAGGCTGAACATTTTGTTCATTTATTTAAAAACAGTATAAAATTACACTTCAAAACATGGGAATAAATACTTCCAACTTCACAAAAACAAATATTCGCAGATCAACACGATGGATGATGTATAACATTACTTACAAATCAACTTGCTACATAGTTGCTCCTCACCTATTTCAAACCTCTCCAATCCCCACCCATCATCATCCCCTGGAGTCCTGGTCAGAGCTGTATTCCCTGTTGTCAAACTGGCTTCCATTGGTCTTGGAGGCTGTGTTCGGTCCCTGTCTCTGTTCACTGGGAGGCTGCCGACCCTGGTGCTGTTACCACTCCCTCGGCTGTGGTTGTGGTGTTCAGCATCATTCCCTGCTGGGTATTTTGAACTGGGCCTGACAATGTCTTCTTCCCAGCACTCCAAGTCTCCTTTGCTAGTGGTGTAAACAAACACAGACACTCTCTTGGTAGCACCTTTTTTCTGCGACTAACTAACCATTTAAAATTTAGTCGACTAAAACTCTTCTCATATTAGGATTATATTATATAGGATTCACAATGGACAACAGTCATGATATAAATCTTCGTTGCATTTTTCTGGCTCCAGTTTTTCCAAGCTGTCATTTTTAATTTGACACTGACATGACTGGGGTTTAAAATCCTTCATGTTCCTCAGTAGAAAGCAACAAAATATCCTCATGGGTATCGACAAGGTGCTTATGTGTGTATGTACCAACCCACAGAAAAAATCACATGACCACTGCAGTGAATTATTAAGCATGACTCCCATCATTAGCAGAAATTATGTCTATCCTCCATCCTCTTAGAGCATATATTTATGTGTATCTACTTGATTGTGTGTATGAACGATTAAGTAGGTAGAAAGACAGAAAGAAAGACAGAAAGAAAGAAAGACCTTGGCAACCCTTTCTTTCCCTCTGTGTTATTTCTCCTTGAGGGAAAGAGTAGGAGGTGGTAAGGAGAGGAGTGGGAGATGGATTCATGTGATATCTCCCCCCCTGCTCAGGGAATATACATTCCTTCCTCTCTAAGTCCAGATATCTGTGTGTCTCTTTGGTTTACAGCAGAATAAAAGCTGCCCTTGGAATTAATGAGTTGGGTCTTCAGCTCCATTAACATGGAATTCACACATGATCTGCTCAGGGATCATGGATGGATTTTATAGGACTTACTGCCGGACTGTCTGACCTCTATGAAACCTTAAATCAGAGCTCAGCCTGCTAAGTGCTAAATTCCACTTGTGTACTCTCCTTGTTAACACAAAATATTAGAACTATATCAAGGACTTCCAACACCAATAGTTACTATAGTTTCATTTGACTGAACTTCTACCAGCTGTCTCATTTGCTGTTGTTAAGAAAGCACTGATCAATATTTTCCTCTTCTCCTCTTGTAGTTGTGACCATGAGATCATTTGGTACTCGGAATGCTGTGTGCCTCTGTACTTTTAAGTGAGTCAGAAATACCCAAATGGTAATGATAAGATTAATGGAGCAATGTGAACGGTCAACTGCGATCCTGTGGAAGTGTCAGGCATTTAATTGGTAAAAGGGCAAAAAAGCAGGAAAATATACTGACCACCCCCACCACCACCACCCTGATCAAACTGGCAGTGGCTCTGTTATAACATATGCATGGTAAAGCAGGACCCATGACAATAAGTTATTTGGTGGATGTGTTGCAGTGGGAATCAAAGACAAGTATCTAATCCACTGTTCCATTGCAACCTCTCTATAATAATGATTATTTTTTCATTTCAAAAAGTAATATTAGCTACTCTACTTGTACTAGTACTCTACTAGTCTCTCCCAACGAGTCCAAGTATCACCGGCAGCAGCGGCTGGAGTTTCTTTCTGGAGTTTCACGTTGCTGTGCTGCATTAGCTGATGCTTTAATTAAAGGTTCAGTGTGTAAGATTTAGTTGCATCTGGTTGTGAGGGTTGTGAATTGCAACATTCTGTCCACTGTACCACTGCCCCCTAACCTTTCAAAGAGGGTAGGACAGCTATGGTGTCTGACAGCACGTCTCTTCTGAGACAGCAGAGTGGTCAGTCAAGAAATTAGGTTTCTTTAGGTATATTTATTAAGAAATTATATATACTTAATTATTCAGTAAATCCACAATATCTACCAGATATTATTGTGACTTTGACACTGACAGACAACACGGAAAATTTAAGCCAATAGTGTGAAAGACTGTCACTGTTTCTGCACCACAGTCCATTATAAACCACATATTAAATAAAGCTTATACAAACATTGACAAGGAAAAACATTAATTCTCTTTGTGATTATGTATCCTCGCCAAAACGGCCCTCCAACAATAATAATTGGCCCACTGCTAGATTACGGTGTTTTAATAGCGGCAAAAAAATATAAATAAATAAATACTTTGATAGCGTTGCCTAAAAATAGATCTCAGTCATGATAGCAACAGTTACTCACATAATCAGTTCCTCTTTAGTGGTTTTCCCTACAAAATAAAAGCCAGAGAAAGCTTGTTTATTGCAATCTTCTACTTGAAGTTGTACTGAGCTTTTACTTTGAAAAACTCTGAAAGAAATTCAGGTGTGTAGCCTGCTTGACACACCTCTGAAAGAGCCGCCACAAAAACGTGATTCCCCTAAATGTCCTCTACCTGGAGATACTGGGGAAATGCAAAAGTGTCTGTAGGTTGATGGATGAGGATCAAACACCGAAACAAAAACAGTGCAGCACATGCCATTATCTCAGAAACATTCGCTGCAGAATTCATTTGTTAAAGAGAGAAAATATAAAACAATATCCCCAAGTAGAATTGAACCCTCAATCCCTGAATTGCAAGCCCTGTACCTGACCAACTAAGCTTACCTAACAACATGTCTCAGAAAAGAAATATTATGGCTTATATTCTCATCCACCATCTAATAGTTGAAGATATTGTTCCGATTAAAAACTTATTTGCAGACCCCTGCAGTATATTATTATTACTTCTTCTTTTTCTAATGTATGTATTCAACATAGTGATGAGTGTGTGCACTGACTGAATTCTATCAGAAGTAGAACAAGAAGAAATTAGTGACGAAACCATAGACTGTATATAAAAACTTGAAACACGCTCTGTAGCGCTGTTTGTCTGTTTTCAGCTACTGTAGAAACATGACGATGCAACGTGGTGACGTCCATGAAAGGCGGTGCCTGCAGTTATGTAGATATGTCTCATTCTAAGGTAATAAAAACATAATATTTTATTATATAAGGTCTTTATACACCACTGAAAACATAGTTATGGATCTTATATTGCATTTCTGCGGAAGAGGATTAGGGCCACATGTGAAAATTTTTTTTAATTCTGAGATTAAAGTCAGAATTCTGAGTTTAAAG
>JAPMOB010211867.1:0-16164 GCA_029875015.1 Lepomis gibbosus | reverse complement strand
ATATATATGTGTGTGTGTGTGTGTGTACAGTATCTTGCATAGTTGTTAACAACAATAACAATGTTATGCCCAAATACTTCAGTACAGACGAGCATGCTCACTGTGTCTCTGTCCAAGGTCACAGCCTCACAGAATCAATCGTTGATCACTGTTTATCCCCAAATGACACTCTCCATATAAAACCTTCCATCAGTGAGGAGTCAGAAGGAAACAGCAGTGCTCTCTCATTGTTCTGCTGTGAAAGAATCTCCACACTGACAAATATAAAAATGGATTTGTCATGAATAATGAAGTGAATGAATCATCAAACAGCCTGTGTCAGCTCGATGACTAAAATGTAATGTGAATGTTCTTCCTTTTGCAATTCGGTGTTTCAGGACATGAAGCTTAATCTTTGTCATGGTGGTTCAGAGAGAACAAAAAAACATTTTGTGAGTCCAAGCCTGAGTGAAAAGAGACAAAAGGTTGTTTTTTTCCGTTTGTACATTATGAAATGTCCCAGTGAAGATGATGTTGGTGTGTTTATCTGCTGGTTAGTATTTTGGACTAAAACAGCATATCTCAGCTACTACATGTCAGATGGTCATGACATTTACTGACTCTATTCCTGTGCCCTAGAGGAGGAACTGACTTTATGGTCGTTGCACTGTGGCCCATTCAGGACACATGTACAGAACATGCACAGGGAGGAAACCAATATTTCATGTCTTAGGTCAGATACAGAAAAGAAAATGAAAAAGAATTTTCCTGGATTACATGCACATCACACATCCAATCAAATATTAGGTTGTGATTACCCACATACAATCACAGGCCACTTTATTAATTACACGAGTACCATGTTGGACCCCCTTCTGCCATCACAACTGCCTAATTCTTGGTGGCCATACTTTCAACAAGGTGTTGGAAACATTCCTCAGAGACTTTGGTCCATATTGACATGATAGCATCACACAGTTGCTGCAGATTTGTCGGCTCCACATCCATGATGAGAATCTCCTGTTCCACCACATCCCAAAGGTGCTCTGTTGGATTGAGATCCGATGACTTTGGAGGCCATCGTAGAACACTGAACTCATCGTCATGTTCAAAAAAACAGTTTGAGATTATCTGAACTTTGTGACATTAAGCATTATCCTGCTGGAAGGAGCCACCAGAAGATGGTAAACTGTGGTCATAAAGGGATGGACGTGATCAGCAACAAGACTCAGGTATGGTGTCGGCTTTAAATGCTGTGGTGCCACTCTTGTTTTGATGGTATATGCCAATTCTTAGTGCTGCTAGTGGTTTACCACCAAATGCCACAGGCAGATAACACTCCTCACCACTATATACAAAATTTTAATGGTATATGCCAATACTTTTGTCTTGTTACACCGAAAGGCGCCTTTAAATTATGCAATAACAACAATTATAATGAAATTGATTATCATCATTCATGTCACACGGTGCGAGTGGGATCTAATAGCTCTAAGCACAATGAGTCAATGTTGTTGTGAATTGGTGCTATATAAATAAATTTGAATTGAACTGAATAATACATTCTTGGTTGCAATCTGCGTCAGACTGTACAATAAATATTGTATAGCCCATCAGATGGTGTGATGAAAGCTTAAAGAATGGTAGAGCCATAATGAAAATAGAATATAAAGAAACAAAACAGTTGAGTCATTTGTTTAAGCCAGTCATGTTTTGAAATTGTAGAAAAATAAAATGCACAAGTATCGTTAGCCCTGACACTAGACAGTAAAGGTGATGCTGTGAAGTCGGACAACTTCAGGCAAAAAGAGGGCAACATGAAATGCAGATTGTGCGGTGGGTTTGAGGTGAATATGTTTTTTAGCAGTAGCATCATAAGAGAGATTGAGAAAGTATTCTTCATCATTCAATGTCATCTTTCACTTGGTTTGTAAACACAGCTCATAGCAGCAGTCACAATGTTGGACTTGGGTCTGAAGTTTGCGGCCCTGTCAGAATTGTGACGCTCACCGTTTTTGGTCGCTAAAGCACTAAAATTGACTGTAGATGACTTTATGTGTTTCATGGTGCAGTCTTATGCAGCGGTCCAGGCACAGCTAGAGGACGGAATTTCCCAGTGGAAATTTCCGACGTCCAAGCTCAAAGCATTCCAGTTGCATAATGCCAAACGTAAACAAAAAAAATGGTTGACTGAGACAAAGTCATTTTTTTTTTGTCAAGTGTACATATGATTGAACCTTCAGCAGTGCCCTAGTTAATTAAAAAGAGCAGTTTTAATGAAAACTAGTGATATAAATATACTTTTGTCGTTAACTGTGTTCCCTTCTTGCCACATTGGTGGGTGATTTGTTGATGATGTGATGTTTTCACATTTTGTAACTTTCCTGAATACCTTTCGTGCAGAGAAGATGACTTTCAGACTGTTTACTGTAACCAGCTTCCGACAAAACATTTCGGACATAAATTGACATTAATTTACATAAAGAACAGGCTTTAATATGTTACTATATATTATTTTAATTAAATACAGACAAGTATACCTTCTGTTGCCTTTCATGGTTTAACATTTACAATATGCGCGTCTATGCGTGCTGCCATTGTTGTGTGACGTCAGACAGCAGCCTCTTCATTAAGTTGGGGTAGATGGATTTCACAAGCAGGAACTCTGACTGTGAGTGGCGTTCCATTGGAATTTTTCTTATTTCTAGTTCCGAGTTGACTGGAACGCAGCACAAAACCCTTGCTTTTGATTGACGAAAAAAGATTTCTCTCAGGTTTGTCAGTGTTTGTGTGCAACAGCTGAGATCAGTGTAAAGGGGCCTGCTGTTTCACTGATAGGCGATCAGAGCAGGTTGTAACTTTAAGTACACAGAATGGTTGACAATATGTAATCATTATACAGAGTATAGCTACTAGGGCTGGGTATTGTTCAAAGATGTTCGACATCAACTTCGATATCGGTTCCTGAACGATACTTTTTTCGATACCAATTTTATTTAACCGTTGTTGTTTGTATAAAGTAACTAAATTATCACATTATTATCATTAATAGTTTATTTTAATAATTGTTCCTTTAAAAAATTCTTCTGCTTGTCAAAAAGCAAAACATATTTTCAATGTAACATAGGCCTATATTGTGTTTTTGCTGTTTTTATTTCTCTTTCTTTATTTTTTAAAAGGTAATTTCATTGTTTCTTAATTATTTATTTTTTATTGTTCATTTGTGAATTTGTGCTCTGCCAGAAAGAGAGAGAGAGTTTCTCATGGAAACAAGTTTCTGCCACTACATATCAAAGTTTCCTCCTCAATAGAGGAAGAGGTGGCCAGGCGACATCTATCACAACAGAAAGTAAACTCAATTGCGCGTGTCTTTATTCCCCTGCAGCAAAGTCGCAGACATCAGCCCCGGCTACACAAACAGGTCCAAGTGTTACGGTGGCGTCACTTATTAATTCTTCAGAAATGCTTGGGAAAATGTAGCGTGTGTGGACGAAGAGCTTTGATTTGATTTGGTTCAGAAAACAGCAAAGTCACCACCAAGCTACTGAGAAATGTAGTTAATCTAGCTACTGCCCAACACTGCTCATATGATGGGCATGTTGAAGCAGGCTCAGTGGCAGCAGGCCGCTGAGACGTTGACTGCACCGGCTCTGTCTTGCTCTGCTCTTAAGTTTATTTCACGCACATTCAAGGGCTTCACCAGGTTTGTTGTGTCGCTGCTCTTGGCAGCAATTATCTTACGCTGCATCAAACTTGGTGCAGCGTAGCCACACTTTTGATTTTCTCCACGTCTTTTACATCCACAAGCCACGTCTCTGTCCGTAACCGGCGTGAACTAGTGTTTACATCACCACAGCAAATTACAATCAATTGGGCACATCAAGAATGCTGCATGCTTATTGGCTCATTGACCGAAGACAAGACATTTTTTGATACTCAATGGTACTGAGGCAGTTTGGTCGGTACCTAAAAAGTATTGAACTCGATACTCAGCCCTAACAGCTACTTAACATCATAAACATTGTTTATTGGTCCAGACTGGATAATCAAACTTTGACTGACTCCCACCTAAACATCGTTTACTGCTGGTGAAGAGGTGCTCTATTTATGGAACTCAGATACCAGTGCAACCAAGCTCCTGCGACTTCAATTTGGTTTCTGTGTTTTCCATGGTTCCGTATTCCACCAGCTAAAAACATAAATCAGTCAATCACTCCAGTGGTGGTGGCACGTAATGGTGCATGCAAGGCTGTTATAGGGTTACACAGAAAACAATGGAGGCGGCAGAGGTAGCAGCCAGCAGTTTGGAAGGACTGATCATCCTATGCCCATTTGTGAGTTTCTGATTTTTGCATCACTCCCACTGCTGGTAATACTCTAAGATTATACTGTTTTATACTGTTTATACTGTGGCTGCAATGAACACCACAGCCTCAAGGAAATACAGCATTATAAGCATTTCAGATTGTTCGACCTGTTCAGGGTGTACCCCACCTTTCGGCTCATGTCAGCTGGGATTGGCTCCAGCCCCCCCTGCGACCATGTATGCAGGATAAGCGGTTGGAGATGGATGGAAGGAAGGAATGTTTGGAGGTTGGACTAAGGATTAGAAAGCAATGAAGCGTCAGATACTCTGGAGGAAAAACCTGAGAAACAAACTTATGGCCTTCAATATTTGATACTTGTTTTTCTTAAACTTTAAAAAAGTTTTTGTAACCTTACATTGTCTGACCTGAGATACACTTTCATGACCAGCGGTGTGAAAAAAAAATACTTGTGAGATTTAACACACACACACACACACACACACACACACACACACACACACACACACACACACACACTGATATGGGATGTAAAAAATTGATTATTGATCAGGGGACTGCATCCTGCAGCCGTCAGTCTGAAATGAAAGCAATGAATCATCCATTTGAGAGCAAGAAGCTGAACACACAAGGACACTCGGTATAATTGCACACACAAAGACATGTATAGAAGCGTACATAGAACAGTAGCAATAAAAGGACTTGTAGATTTGTCTACGGCTGAACGTTGTGATGATTTTATTAGTTACTCTTTAAAATGCTTTGATTTGATGAGTACTCCAGTGCTTTAGTAGCCTATAGCATTTCCATACAGCTTGGGTAGAGAAACAAATGGTTAAAACTGAAGCAGCAGAGGCAGAGATATCCTGAGAGTAACACCAGGCCCACCTGAGCAGCGATTTAGGAGAATCTATTGACAGAAATGCAATATAAGATCCATAACTATGTTTTCAGTGGTGTATAAAGACCTTACATACAACAAACGTTATGTTTTTATAACCACAGAATAAGCCATTTGTATCTACATACAACGCGGGTCCTCTTATATGGACATTGCCATGTTGCACCGCCATGTTTCTACAGTAGCCCAAATGGACACACTGCTCTACAGAGCGAGTTGCATCACTACGTTGAATTCGTACAAAAAACAAGCAGAGCTAGTAATAGACTGGTTCATTAGAAGTAAGAAGAGAAACACCAATTAACCTAGTCTGCATGTCTTTGGATGGTGGGAGGAAACCGGAGCACCCGGACAGAACCCACACGGACACGGGGGAGAACTCCACACAGAAAGGGCAGGGCAACCGGGTTTTGAAACCACGACCTTCTTGCTGTGAGGCGACTTTAATTTCAGTGTCTGTATCTGTAGAATATGTTGCAGAAATGAAAAAAATATACAAACATCAACAAATCCTGTATCCCTTTCAGATTAAAAGCCCTCTGGTGGTTCTGTGGATCCCTTCATAACATGGTTTTTATTTTAATCTATTTATCCAAAGTGTAGAAGGACAAGGCTGACAGCAGCAGCGCAGCCTGTGTAGATACCACACAGTGCAATTCAGCCAGGTAGCCATCGCGGACAGGTGGAGGTAGGCAGTGTGGCCCCAATGTTTTGGTGGAAACAAATAAAAACTGTGAAACCTGCAAAAGGGTCTTAAAAATACATTAGGTGGCTGCGTATTACCCTATGCTACGTCAGCAACATGTAATTATGATGAAAAAACTAAATGCTAAAAACTAACATGCTCGAGGCAAAACATGCTCCTAAATTAAAGCCGTATAGCTGCCGACTTTTTATTTGTCATGTCTGCATTCATTGTTTTGTTTTTTGAACTGCGCAACAACTGTAGACTCATCACTGACACCTTATAAAGTTGATATCATTAATGTGTAAATACCTTATTTACACATCCAGCAGACACAGAGGAACATTATCAGTCATTTTTAGCCATGTTTGAGTCCCCTGGTATAAGTCCAACATTCAGTCTCTGTCAGGACCTGTGTCCACAAAAGTGTTTTTTCAAGAGGCCAGCATCTTTCTTCACTTCTTCTTCTTCGCATCTTTTCTACAACATGATACAAAAGCCAGCAGCGTGACGAGGCGCTATGCCTATGTCTTGTCCAAGCTGGGCTGGGCGCTGGGTTGGGGTTAACCCTTTTTGAAAAACGCAGCGCTTGTCACTGTCACTTTTTACCCATGCCGTCCGATCACAGTTCAGGAGGACGGGGCAAACACCACAGCGAGCTCTTGAGCAAGTAGGCCTACGTACTTTGTGGTGGCATTTTTACATTCAGTAAAATTAGGTAGCCTAATTGCAGCACATCACCTCCACGGGAATTATGTATCATAGCAACCACAGCGTCTTGAAAAAAAAAAAGCTGTGCCTCTTGTTGTGGAAATGATACTGCTGGTGAGGGGTTGAGCAAAGAATTGAGTTACAACCAACCATTGTCTTTGAAGAAGTGATTTAACAAAAGAGAACAACAGAGAAGTACTAAACACATGTACAGCTGGTCCAGAGACCTGCCGCCTAGGGTGGCTTCAGGCATCTGGCCCCGAGCAAAGGGATGAATAATCATTTACACTATCTAGGTTTCTATGTTTTGGGGAACAGTCTTGAATGAACATTCCAGGAGAGAAGAGGAACAACAAGAGAGGGAGAACACCAAAACAATCTCACACCTCTGACCAGAACCCTAGTAAATGTGGACAGACTAACATAAAGAGTAGAAGAAGGAAGGGTTAAGGATAAAAACACAATACATGTCTAGAGGCCATAACAAAATCTAGTAATAATAATAGTAATAATAATAATGGTCAAAGAACATACAGAAAAGCTTAAATGTAAAAGGACACAATTTTCTCCCACCTCCAAATCGCACCCTAGCACTCCCTGCTAGGTGCTTTCAGAACTGCAGCACAGGACACAGGCACCTGGCTCTGTTTTTGGACTCCACCAGCTCCTGGGAAATATCTGGCTCTTTAACTGCCTAATGCTCCACTTTGTTCGCCAACGAGTTTCTAACTGTGTTTGTCTGCTGTTTGCTGCTGAGCAGGTAGAGTGCTGTGCCTTTTTCATTGAGTTAATGAGAGTGCTGAGACTGAACCAAACACTAACTGTGCAGTAAAACCAAAACAATGAGCTGAAAGTCTGTTTTCACTGGCCTAGCACTATGAGTGACATCTTTTGCAATAAACGTGGTCATTTGACCCATTGTTAATATGAAAATACTAGTCATTGTTTGTTTTTTTTACCAAATCCACAAATTTAAAGATGGTAAGTGGTAAGATAGTAGCCTTTCTGTGATTGTAAGGATTGATAAAATTACATTACATGTAAAAGCACTTCATACTGATATACTGTATAAATATAGCATTGTTTTGCCATGATGGTAGGTGGTAACTTTTTATGCTGCAGTTTCCCTTAAACGTTACATTTAACCTGATATCATTAACTGTTGGATCATGTTTCCCAAATCAGGACAAATCTGCCGGCTGGATGTTATAGTTTTGCTCAGTTGAGCTGTGAGCTGCTCATTCATAAAACACACAAAACAGTAATCAGAATTTTACATTACAGGCCTGGCTCACGGCATCAAAGCCCCACAGTTACACATGAAACATGCATGATGCTCACAGCTTCACTGGTTTTAACTGTGGATCAGTTCGCACCATCGCATTTAACAGGAATAATTTGTGTGAAAAGCATTTCAACTTTAATCTGAGATTATTATTCATGGTCAAGGAGTGTTTGTGTGTGAGTGCTGTGCTGATTTGATGCTTGTATCTTCTTCTGTCAAGGTTCAAAATGAATTTCAACATGAAAGGCAAACTGCTGCGCTATTTGATCAGAAGGTCAAATGGGAGATGTTTTGAGTTGACTGCTGAACTGTCAAGGTATTTCAAGGTACTGACACGGCAATGAATATTATCAGTTTTCAAGTATAATTTGCATTTTCATGGTTCTTTTTCAGCATCTCAAACTTGTGTTTTACCTTTTTAATATTTAAGTCTTTCCTGAAGCTTAACCAAAATACTTTTTTTTCTTTCGTTCGATCAATTCTTACGTCTTTAGTTTTTCCGTCTCGCTGGCTGCCATCATGTTAATTATTGACGTTTACTGCAAACAGGTTACAGGTTTATTGTTGATCATATAATGTTACAGTTTTATTCAGGTAACGTAACACTGGGTTTGAGAGTCTGGGGAAAGTGTTGACTTACAGTAGATTATAAACTGTCATTAGCTGTAGACACATTAGGCTACATGGTTGTGCTCTGTAAGTGAAAAACAGGTTACAGTTACTGAATCCCTTATGTCTGTGCAGTGTTTTAAGCAGCCTGGATTAAACGCAGCAGGTGATACAACATTCATTATAACCACGAGTGACTTGACTTAGACTCCAGCTCAAAGACATGTGAGCATCTCTAGAAATTACTCACATCTTCTGCTCCTCATGATTCATGCACAGTGCCAACATTCAGTGCCAATGCAGGAACTAGTGGGCCCTTTACATTCTGCCTCAATACATAAAGGTGTGGAGATTGAGGCGGTCGTGGAAGGGCTTGTAGCAGATTCGACTTGCACGGGCGAGTTTATGTACAGTCACAGACCTACAATTAACTTTATATATTTCATTAACCATAACCTTCAATGTCCAGTGTGTAATATTTAGGAGGATCTCTTGACAGAAATATAATAATAATATGAGATCCATAACATATTTTCAGTGGAGAATGAAGACCTTTTTTTTTTTTACCTGTCCTGCCTGGTATGAGTATGAGGAGCTGGATACCATGTTGTGCCAGAGACATTTTACTCTAACAAGGCAGAATTAATACACTCCTTTGTCTGTATTGTTATTTATTCAAATTTATTTGTCACCGGGCCACACAGGGGACAGACATGGGGATGGGGAATAGAAACACCACATTAACTGACAGCACAGAGAGAGGGCAATACCTGCAAGAGAATGGGGAGGGGGGCTTGGGGTGGAGAAAAACAAACCGCAAACAAACAAAACAACAAACACACAAACAAACAAGAGACAACCAGCTGAACAGCACAGATGACATAAAAAGACAATTGAGAGAGAAATGAAAACGCGAAAAAGTCAGGCAACCTAAATAAGCAACACAGCACCGCCGTGAGAGCTGAAATAATAACAATTAATTTAAATAAGTAACTGAATGAAAAACATCAAGAAACATTCTACCAGAGAACCTTTGTTTGTTTGTGTGTCTGTATGTGAGACTGTGTCTGAGTGGGTGAGTGTATCTGCATGTGTGTGTGTGTGCGCATAAGCCTGGTACAGAATGTAGTTCATAATAAGAGTGGGACTCCACAACCGAGCCGCACCGAGTCCAGCGACAGGCAGGCAAGACCCCCAGTAGCCAATAGGGGTGGGAGAGAAGAAGACTCCCAGACGACCCGACCAACAAACGCCAAAGAAGGTGTATAAAGACCTCAAATAACGAGGTGTCATGTTTTTATTCACTTAGAATGAGCCATTTCTATCTAGATACACGGCTGGTCACCTTAAATGAAAGTTACCACGTTGCGCCACCATGTTTCTACAGTAGCTCAAAGGGACAAAATACAGAGCAAGTTTTGTCACAATGTTGAATATGTATGAAAAAAGGAAGAAAAAGATGAGTAATAGTAGTAGTAGTAGTATTAGTAGTAGTAGTAGTAGTAGTCGTCGTCGTCTGGTTTTTTAAAAGTGAGAAGAGAAGTGAATTTGACAAATGGAGAACCACATGTATTATTTAGCACAAGAGCCGACAAAGTGTGTCAGCCACTGTAGCTTCTCCTGGACGCTTGCAAAGGGAGGGGTTGAGCAGTCTACCGTTGATATGGTGAATTAGCTTCCAAATATTTGCTTATGTACATCCAGCAGTTACAGAGCAACATTATCAGTTATTTGGAGTGGCGATTGTGTCACCGGATGAATGTAAGTCCAATATTCACTCTCTTTTCAATCTATTTTCAGTCTCCACCAAGTCCTGAAAAAAAAATCTTTCCAGTCGCTAAATACTCCACCATGTTCACAATGTGACACGTTCCACTATCATTTGATACATTGTTATTGTAAAAAGTATTGATCATAGCCGCTTTAACTGCACCCAGTTGCCATGCAGAGATATTGTAGAAAAATGCTGGCATTGGATGTAATGCAGGGTTTTGCAGAATCCTGCAATTTCAATGTTCTTGGCTTGTGATAGGTGTGATCCATCATGCTAGACTACCATAATGGTACAAACCTATTGCCCAAGCTATCCAGCCACTGGGAGTGACCAGCTTACCATTCCACTGCACTTCCATGGTATAGTCCATGACACTGTACTGTTCTGACTATGATACTACTCTGCACCAAAGCACAACTACAATTAAATGAATGGCTATCTAATTTCAATAGAAGAACACAAAATTTCCATTAAACGTAATTACACTTAATCCAAAACCTATTTGGCAAAACCAAAGGGTTCATTTTGTAATGTTGCATTTAAATAATGCAAGCTTTAAACGCTCATCTTATTAAAGGGTTAAACTGTTTCATTTCTCCCATTTAAACCTTTTTTACACAGTCTATGGTGGCGAAAAGCAACTGTATCGACTTTCAACTGAGAGTGCTTCCTGTCTGCTGCCCACTGCTCTGACCGCCTGCTCATTTTCTGTTCAGAGAAGGCACCCTGCAGGGCATCATGGGAAAGGGTTGTGTGTGTGTGTGTGTGTGTGTGTGTGTGTGTGTGTCATGAGACCCAGACACGCATACACACACTTCAAATAACAAATCTCTTTCTCTCACATACACTCAGGCTTTTAGGATCTCGTTCTTTATCTTCAGATCAAGTCAAAGGACGTGTTGCATGCACCTCAGCTCTCCTCTTTGGCACAGAGAAAAGAAACACCAGAAACTGAACATTCAGGCTGGACGAACTCTGGTCTCCAGCAGTCAGCAGGCGGACTCATATTCCCACTATAAGGTGCGTCTAGACATCACAATGTGGGGTGATACAGTTCAGATAGTATCGTACAATGTTTGTAACCAACTCATGCAGATGACAGATGTCATTTCTTGGCAAAAAACGTCAGTTGTTGATTCATTCGATATTTTGGAGAATATTTGTCAGAGTGAGATAAGAAGATCAATATAAATCTCATTATGTACAAAGCTTCAGCACATGGTTAGCTTAGTCTAGCATAGGCTGGAAGCAGTGGGGGGGCCGTTGGTTGTGTAGAGCTTAAAAATACACTTATCAACAACTCTAAATAAAACAAACAGAAATATAAAAACTACAGTTTGTAGCTTCAGGGGGAGTTATGTGCTGGAACTCTTCCACTATAAATGACTTCCTGTCGCTGTCCTTAGTGGGACTTACAGAGAAGTGTTGCTAAGCAACCAGTGGAGACGCTGCACAGAAATACTGTACATAATACAGTTATGTTCCAAGAAACATAATATTCTAAGAAATTTTCAACCCCTTTCGTGGTTTGAAAAACTGTAGAAATACACACGATCTCATGCATGTTTTCAATTCCTCCTCCACGGACCCCAAACATTCACCAACACCTACACACCCTCCGCTGACACACTCTGTGTCGCTCTGAAGAGACTCTTCGCTGCATGCAGCTGCTTCCTGCAGCTCGTTAACAGCAGCTGGTCTCGCTGGTTGCCTGGAGACTGTGACTCATGTAAACAGTCGCTCTGTATATGTGTGAGGAGTTCATTGATTTCTGTTTTCTGATATACAAACTCATCCTGAATTTATTCTTTTTCACGTTCTTCTTGTCGTCTTCTTTACCTCTTCCTGTCAAGTACGTCTGTTTGGGATGACAGCAGCAGCCGATCACAGCTGGATCAGCTGTCTGTCGGCTCTAACAGCTGGAGAGACTTTTGATGGAGTTTGTGTCTGCACTGTGCTTATTCTAACAAAGGCACACCGTTATTACTGCAAAGCAACATGTTGTTTAACACCTGCACATAATAACTATCTGCAGACTCTATTTATACTGTGTATTGTGTCCTGCTCAGAGGCAGAGCATCGCTTCTGCTGGCAGAATACCTAATTATTATGTATTCATTATCTGCATCTGTATTTATCAATATTCTGATTGTGAATCATTGTTGAATAACCCAGAATATGATCACGGTGTCTTCTGAGCATTGGAAATGATTTATCAGGCTAAATGTTTCAGGGGAAATTACAATGATGTAACTCATATTACAGTAAACCCGAATGAAATGATTGGATGGTTTCTTGCTGACAGACAGACTTTGCGACACTAACTAACTTTACTTGGCTCCATACTTAAAGTTGATGGGAGAAAAAACAGATCATGAAAAGAAAAATCGTTCTATTAAATTAAATTAAAAATGTTTGTGGTTGTTTTGTTGTTCTGACCTACAATGAACAGAGATTTTAACTTAACAGATTTTTAACTAGATGGTGAACCAGAAAACAAATCAAATATAAAACTTGGGAGTGATACACTTGAGTTCATTTGTCTACACTTTGTTATGAAACTCCAGTGATGTTGCGATGGATCTATCAGTCCGATCCGCTGCAGTTTCCAAACAATTGCCATGTTTCCATCTAAGTGTCATGCAAATTTTAAGCAGACTTTGGAAATGTTGCCAAAAAAAAAGGAAACATGAAATTAATTTTTTTTTAATTTTATTTTGTCGTTCACATCAACCTTTTCTAATGTGACACTTAAAAATGCGCATTAAAAAACGTTGATGGAAACACAGCTAATAACTAATATCCGATTAGGGGCCGTGTCTGCCAGTAAAAGGCCTCTGTGAAGGCTGCTCTTGTGTATCCTCGCTCATGGCTCCTCAGAGATTGCTCCTCGCTCCTGGAAACAGAAATAAGAGCTTTGGGATGGACTGCAAGATGGCGGACCAGAACAACCTCCTCTTTAAGCAAGGAAATGTCAAATAAGAGACTGAGGATGTACCCATAGACTTTATCCAGAACATGTTTCTGTTTTTCATGACTGCTTTGTGCCTCTAACTTTACCTACCAAGAGACAAGTGTGTCTACAAGTTTGAAAACTGGGAACTTGATATGGCTGAAAAACAAATTTACGGCAGAATTGTGTTGAAGGATTTCTAATCGCCAGTGTTGGTGTGTGCACTTGTGTAAGGTTAGCGTATTGTGTTGTTTCGGCACACACAACACAGACTCACACACACAGACTCACACACCCATCCACCAGTCACCTCAGGGAATATCTATGGCGATCTTTCAAACCAAACTCACCCGTGGAAGAAGCCCAGTCCATCCTGAATGACAGCCAATGCGCTGCTTGCCAGCAGCACCTGACTGACTGGGAGGTAACTCTGGCGATGTCAGAAAAAAACTAAGTTTGAGAGGCGTCACTTGGTTCTATTTTCGTTGGACAACTTTTCTATTGAAACTGAGTGCTTTTATTGTTGTATTTGTATTGAGATATGAACTCTGTGGAGATTTCAACTTTGGTGGTTGGACAAAAGGTTTTGCATTGAGAACTGACTGTATAATACACTGGTGGAGTTCTTGTGTGGTTCTTATGATTGGTAAGTAAGGTGGAGTGATGCTGAAAGACATGAGTCCTTTATGCACGCAAACATGCATGTATAATTTTTTGCATAAATAAATTGAACATTGAATGACAACATTATTTACATTAAATGATGTCTAAATGAGCTGAATGTTATTCCTTCATTTAGCGCATACGTTTCAAAAAGTGGAAGATAAAATTTCTGGGTGGCAGACAAAAACATTACTCAAACAGGAGGGAAGAGGGCCATGTTGTGGACTATTTTAACCGCTGATTAATGCGCATGTTCAGCAGCTGGATACAGATGAACATTTAATCGGAAATGTAGATGTTCATTTCCTTACATCAAGATGAAGTGTGTTTATACTGTCTGAGTTCAGTGAAACTCCTTTAAAGCATACTGTTATATGTACAGTACCAACAGGTGCCCGCAGAATTTTTGTCTCAACAAAAGCTGCAGAGCTGCAGGATTGTTGATCATTCGCTGTGGGTCTGTATCTATAACTTCTATTACATTATCTGTGTGTGTAGCATGAAGTGACTACAAACCTTTATTTTGTTACACAGCCTTGTGTTTAATAAAATTCAATCCCAGTTCAAATCCCAGTCATGACAAGTTACTTTACATTTTTGGCGGGGGGATAAAAGTGCCTGCCAAATGAGTAAATGTACTTCAGTGCAGACAGCTGACGTACTGCATGAACTATTAATATTGTTAGATCTCCTTATAAGTGTACAGCTTAGGTTACATTTATCAGAATTTGGAATCGGAATTTGGCTTTTACCCCCCACCCGCAAATTAAAAGAAGGTTTTCCTGTTTCCAAACTTCCCCAGACCTGCTGCAATGACAGATGTAGTGAGTGAGAGTTGATCCCAGGTCTCCCACACCAAATGCAAGAGAATAAACCACTACAGTTTCCACCTTCCCACCCCTTGTACATAGATACATACATACTCACATATACACATGCGTAACCTTGCGCATATATACATACTTAAAGGTCCAGTGTGTAATTTTTCTGAGGATCTATTGACAGAAATGCAATTTAAGATCCATAACTATGATTTCAGAGGTGTATAAAGACCTTACATATTAAACTGTTATGTTTTTATTACCTTAGAATGAGTCATTTCTATCTACATAACCGTGGTCCCCCCTTCCATGGACGCCAACATGTTGCTTCGTCATGTTTCTACAGTAGCTGAAAACCCACATTCTTCCCCACATTCTTCTTGTTATGCTTCAGGTATAATTCTGACAGTGTAGACACTCATCACTAAATTGAATATGTACGTTCAAATAAAAAGAAGAACTTGTAAGATACAGCAGGGGTTAGCAAATAAGTTTTGCATTGGAGTAATTTTTTAGATGGTGGCTAAGAATAAAGGACATAATATTAAAAGTTTTTGATACAGTGTTGAGTTATCTCAGTCTGGAAAGTCCTGGACTCGTACCTTGAAGGTTGTGTGTTTGATCCCAGGACATTTTTTTTTTACTACAAAGAGGAAGTGATTATATGAGTAATTGATGCTGTCATGACTGAGATCTATTTCAGCTCCGCCGTCAATGTATTTATTTATTTATATTTTTTGCCGCTATCAAAACACTATAATCTGACCGCTGGCCAGATATTATTGCTGGTGGGCAGTTTTGGCGATGATCCATAATCACAGAGAGAATTAATATGTTTCCCTTGTCAATGTTTGTATAAATTTCATCTATCATGTGGTTTCTAATGGACTGTGGTGCAGAAACAGTGACAATGGTACACACTCTTGGCTTACATTTTCCATGTTATCTGTCAGTGGTCGAGTCGCAGTAACTTGTGGTTTTCTTAAATAATTAAGTAAATATATTTCTTAATAAATCTACCTAAAGAAACCAAATTTCTTCACTGGCCACTCTCTGCTGTCTCAGAAGAGACAGCTTTTGTGCTGTGTCAGCCACCGTAACTGTCCTACACTCTTTGAAAGGGTAGGGGGCAGTGGTAGACTGGACAATTCACAACCTCAACGCTAGATGCCACTAAATCTTACACACTGAACCTTTAACTTTCTGCATATATACATACTAACCTTACACATTCATACAAACTTACTTTGCACATATATACATACTACCCTTGAGCATGCATAAATACTCACCTCGCACATACATACATACTGACAAATGACCATACCTGTCAAGTTTTGGATTTGAAAATAAGGGAAATTTTCCGGCGCCCCCTGCGAGCAGTCCCACCACCCCAACCAAGCTCCAGTATCCCTTACATTTTAAGACAGGTGTTATAGTCTAAAAGAAAACACAAAA
>JAPMOB010211865.1:0-26558 GCA_029875015.1 Lepomis gibbosus | reverse complement strand
GCATCATCTCGATGCAGAAAGTCTCTAATTTTCACAATATTGCGAAGGTGACAATAGGCAGTCCTTGTAGTTTTCTTTATTTGTGCGTGTAAAGACAGGTCTTGATCAAAAATAACTCCCAGATTCCTCACGGTGGTACTGGAGGCCAAGGCAATGCCATCCAAGGCAACTATGTCTGCAGACAAAGTGTCTCAGAGGAGTTTGGGTCCAAGTACTAAAGAACTAAAGAAAGTGGCTGATCAGTCATTATCTGTCAGTAATATCAAATAAAAACAAACATTTTTAGTCTATTATTATTACATGGGGAGCATGTTGAAATACTATATTATGCCATCTTCATTTAAGATATCAGGGGTAGCGTATTCTGATAGACTAATAATGATTTTTTGTTTTTGTGTGTTACTGGATGAGCCATAGGATGAGCCACTTTCCCGACGGCATTCCGAACAGCAAGGTTGCACAGATTTATGGGTGTGGAAAAAGACCACGCTTGTGGGTCATACGCATGCGCAGAACCGCTAAGTAGCACATCTCGATAGGTAACATAAATCGACAGAACACCGGCCCAGCCACTAAGCGAACTTTGCGGTGGCATAGGGCCCCGTGGTCAGCAGAGGGCCCCCTACAGTCACTGCTGGCTAGTGGTGGGGAAAAAACTGAAAAAAGAAATGTAAAATACTAAAAAAATGAAAGACAGCTCTCTATAATACCCACTATAATAAACATATTGGTTGTTTAATTTAGTTATATACTATGGAAAATCAGCTGTGACCTCTGACTCGTGACCCTGACTGACCCTGTGACATCAGTCGTTATGCTAGGTCCGTCAGGCTCGATGTCTGACAAGAGAAGATCATATTTGTATAGACATGTAAAAAGACAACAGAGCCTCGAAGAAGAGAAGAGACAAGAAAATAAAGGTACGTAAGCCCACATGCTCCGTTTTCCCATCCTGTATTTTTAGATAATCTGAACTAAAGGTCTTACTTTAGCCTCAGTTAGCCGCGCTGGTATCATCGATGCTAACGCTATAGCTTGCTAACATGCTAACCGCGTTTAGCATCACAACTTTTACAAACTGGGAAACATTGGTATAGTATTAGTATTATACCATAGTATAGGATTAAATCGTATTATTATAGTCAGTTGACGAAGCTAATAGTGTTATTAGGGCATGGGTCTTCAATTTAAGCGATTATCTTTTGTCTATCAAACATTGTCTTTGGAGCTGAGTTAAACCTATAGAGATGCCTTGTTCTTTGATTAAAAAGCAAATCTGTTAAGTAGGGAGTGTGTAGTAGCCTTCTCCAAAGCACCCAGTGTTGAAAAGACATCTTATCTAAAGTCACTTTTTAAAAGGAGACAACCTCAAACATTTGCAGATTGTCTTGCATTAAAAGATCCTCCAGTCAATTTATTTATTTATTTTTATTATTTCATAGCAGGTCCATCAGCTTCCACCTCTTCCTCCATCATTGGTATTATCCAAGAAGCTGACAATGCTGGTAAATTTAGGCCTACACCAACAATAACTAAACAATTATTCACCTTTAGGGTTAGGGTTAACACTCAGTGTATGAACATGTCACTTTACTAAAATTACTAATTTTCTTTGTTAATCTTCCTCATAGGTCTACCTGTGCCTGTTGAAGCAGAGAGCAGTACCATCATGGTACCACCACACATGTCTCTCCAGTTTCTACTCCTCCTGAGGATCCAGCTGACTGGCCATCAGTCCTTAATGACCAGTTACACATTGAGGTGGTGAGTGGTAAAACCAACACAGGTTGGCAGAGACATTTTCCAAAAACTCTGACAGTAAAAGTCTTCTCTATCATTACATGTTTAGATCACACATAAAGAAGCTTGTTGAGAAAAATGATGCTATCAACTGTTTTTCTAGTTTTTGACTCTTAAACTCTTGTTTGGCTGTTAAAAGATTAAAGATTTAAGCTTTGGTAGGTCATAATCAGTTTATCAGTGTTTTTATTCAGCACTAAGTTCATCAGTGTCTATTGGTTCTTGAATTGACGTTAAGTAGCTCTGGTGGTATCGTATGTTTCCTGTTTGACTTTAAACATAGTAGATATAATAATATAAAGTTATTGTTTTTTTTTTTTTATCAGAATCAGCTTTATTGCCAAGTAGGCTTAAGAAATTTGCTTTGGTGTGTTTGTGCTAAACAAACATGGCAGGTTTAGAAACATAAGAAAGATTTGTTGGGGCTTATTTACAAAAAAGAGATGTTTATGTCATATATAGTGACAACGCCCGACAGTCAGAGGGGCCTCCAACTACATTTTAAATAGGGCCCCCGAAGGCCTAGGGCCGGACCACTTTGGTCCATTGATTATTGTGAACTTGTCTCCAGACATTCATGATCCCCAGAGGATGGATCCTACTGACTACCTAACCAAATCTAATGATCTCCTAGTTCGCCTCTAGCACCACAATGAGGCTGATATGTGTGAGTCACAGTGAAATATCTTGACAGCTTATGGATAAATTGCCATAATATTTGGACACTTATAGTCCCAGGAAGATGATTTGTTTGAAGTTTTCATCGCCTAGTTGGCATAGAGGCAAAGAGTGAGCTGTGGACTCAAGATAAATGACTAAACAATAAATGACATCAATGGTTATTGAAATAACCACCATATTGTGGCTTTAGTGTTGTATATTTCCACACAAATGATCTATTTAATTACTACAAAACAGATGACACACAGTAAACATATGTGAAAGCTCTATGTAATAGCACTAGTGGGTGTAACAGTGGGAAGAGTTTCCATATAGAGGAATTTTCAGTGCTCCTTTCAGATCAATAGCCTTGTCCGCCTCCATCAGCTCATTGCTCAAGGGATAAAACAATTTGAATGTGTACCTGCAGCACTACATATTTAACTCCCACTCAAAGCAGTGGCTTTTATTATGCAATTTCACTAAATAGTTACACCATGCTATATTATTTTCCCCCAGGTGATAAATCTATTCATCTGTATTTCACAGTATTAGGGAGGTTATTTACTTAAAGTGGTTGTGTATCTTCTCTGTTGACACCTTCTAAAAACTACTGACGCACTTTTGGGAGTTTGTCATGAAGGTTCTTCATTTAATTTTTCTTGGAATTTTTTTCACATAGGAAATGTGTTGGTTTCCTTTATTTATATGTTTTACTCTGGGAGGAAAAAAACACCACCTTCCCCTTTAAAATGTCAGTACACAAAGTTTTTTGCTGTTACAGAGTAAAAGTACAAGGTAATTTGAAATGAATGGCATACATTTCACAGCAATCATGTTAACTTGAATATATCCAAAGGCACATTTTAGGTCAATTACAGTTTAATGAAGCCAAAATGTACTAATCATATAGACCTTGCCATTGGCTATAATTTCATTTTCACGCACAAACAGGCAAATTATTTATTGTTTCCTCTGCGCTTTCATCCAATATGTCCTGGAGGTTAGATGTCAAGACTTTCCCAAAACCTGCTGTGTTTGCCTGTGTTCTGGATTGCCTCTTATAATACATTACTTTTAATAGATTCAATTCCTGGAGCAGCACTTGACCTGCAGTTTGAAGAGGAAGCGTCTTTGAGTTGAGACAATTTACAGGTTCTCGTTCTTGACGGTTGATTCTGGGTGCTTTTCTTCAGATGCAAATTCCTGAGAAAACTGCTTTATCTTACTGAATAAGTTAATGTTTTATTTAAAATAGATATTCTTAGATCTAACTGGGCACAAGTCTTAAAGCTGAGGCAGTGTTTGGCCAAAGACTGAAGGGAGTTATCTGACTACAGCTCCATTATACATTTAATCTTTTGTCTAGTTTTGGTTCTCTTATTTCCTGATTTCTCAATGTAACCTCTATACAATCAAGTTAAGCATTTCTATTTTTATTTAGGCAAAAAATGGCTATTTATCTGAAGCAAGGGGAGAGATAGAAGTTTGAAAAGAAGTTTGGCTATAGTGTTGCCATGAAATATTATGTCAGATTGTGATGATTTCAATTGTACCTGTCCCGTTCCCATCTGTTTTCCATCTTTTTGTCACCTGCAGTCATTGGATTTTTTCCATTCTTTGAAAAGACTGCTTTTATAGATATTAAGCAGACATCATTTTTATCTCTTTCCAGCCTTTGCTCTATCCCATCTATCACTGACTGTTTTTATCATTCTCTCCGCATGTCTGTCCATTTCTTTCTCTCTTTGTGGTCTATAACCCTTCATGGCTGGGGAAGGACGAATGGATAGTACTCTTATTGAGTAAGAGTGTGATGAACTGTGCGTCCTGAATGTACCTTGTAAGAGATGTGTAGGAGATCATTTGAAGGTAACGCTTTGTCTCATCGGGTATCGTTCGTCCCTGAGAGAGGCTGCAGGTGAAGGCCGGAGGGCTGAGAGGTCGACGAGATATAACAGCAGGATTCAGTTTCGAATACCAGTTTGCCTGTGCGGTCAGTATTTATTTAGTAAACTACGGCTGAATTATCTAGTATTATTACATGGAATTATTTAGAACAAAGTGAAAATAGAGGTTGTATTAACAGAATTTAAAATTCAGATAACGTAATTATTAATACTTTCCTCTAAGCTCCCTGCCAACATAGTGCTGTGTTTTCCCAACCTTAGATCTCACATCCATTCTTTTGTAATTTGTTGCAGGTGTTGCAGGTGTCCCTGCTAGAAGTCAAGTCGTATAGTAAGCCGAAAGTGCTTTGGACTTTTTTTAGAGAGCCCTTAAAATACTTTAAAGGAATACTTTGACATTTTGGGGGGGAAAAGTTATTGGCTTTCTTGCTGAGAGTTTGATGATAGGACCGACACCACTCATGTCTTCCCATTAAATGGCTACAGCCAGGGGAAGGGTAGCTTACCTTAGCATAAAGACTGGTAAAAAGCTATCCTGGCTATGTCCAAAGGTAAACAAATACAGTCACTGCACCAATCCATAACAAAACCATTCTGTGTAACCTCAAACTGACTGTTTTCATGCTGCACATGACATGAGTCTGGAAACAGCATGGCATAGTGAAATGAGTTGGTTACCTTGCTGAGAAGCTAGGTAAAAGGGGCACACACCTTCTGTCACCCCCTACCCATCACAACCCAACCCCCAACACTCTTGCCGTTTCCCAAATATTACAAATATTAAATAAAATTCTATAAGATTGCCACTTTATGGACAAACATGATATCAATCTTCCGATCTAACTGACAGCAAGACAGCAAACAAGAGTGTTTACCAGAAAGTCAAACTATTCCTTTAAGAATATTAGACGTGTCAAAAAGGAAAAGCACAGTGTCGGCCTTGTTGAAGCCACACAAGACAGAGGTGTCTTGTAGTGGCTTTTGTTTGAAAAAGGAACATATTCCTTTAAAATGATTGTAGTGCCACACACACTCTCTCACACACACACACATTTTCTTGATTCATGTGTTCCTCACGAACCCAGCATCACGGTTGACTTGCCTCATTTTGTCGACTCAGCAAGCCTGAAATCCAATGACTGTCAACAAGATTCCCAGAGACAGCTCACCACCGACGTCTTTTAACACAAGAGAGAAGCCAAAGTATGTTGCTCGTGAAAAAGAAATGAGTAATTTCCTTGAAAATGGCATCAAATAAGTGGAAATTATGACCATTTCTCTCCGATTGTAGTCCTCCTGTCAGAAAAGATCTTCTTTGAGGTATCTTTTTGAGTGGCAGTTTAACCTTTCTCCAATTTGCAGTGCTGCTTAATGGCATGCTAATAAAAATAATGGTTTCTAATCTGACATTGGGGAAAATGCTGTCAGGCCAAATAGAAGGATGATTGATGGCAACTTACGTGACTGCAGTCAGCCATTAACATCCATTTTCCCTCAGCTGTACATGGAAACATGAGGCTACAGCAGTTCAATTTCATACTATAACAGCTAGGAACTAAATTACTTTTAATAGTTGTGACTATTAAGCATTTCCAGACTATACTAATAGCAACTTTTTATAGGCTTTAAGCTTTACCGAGGCTACAGTAATTCATGCTGGATAAATCTGTGTTCTAAGAAGCAAGAATAAATGCTGGTTGAGAATGTTAGAATTGGTTTGATCTTACATCCATGACATCAAATTCAGGCAAATCTATAGGAGGTATAGCCCATCTATTATTCATGGCCTTTCCATAGGTGTCAGACCAAAGGTCAAACCATACATATTTTATCAAACAGACATACATGCCTCAGTGTGGACAAAATCAGTCTCTCAATGTGTTGTTTTGCAGTATAGGACAAGATTAACTGGATTTGCTTGAAATCATAGTGTTTTTCTAAGAAATTTTTCTCTGGGTGAGTTTCTCAAAATTACACTTCCATTTTTGCAGCAGTGCTGTCTGGTAAGGCTTCTTCCTGATATCTATAAATCTCTCCTTGGAGTGGTAAAGTAGATTTGATGGTGTTTGGTTGTAAGGTCAATGACCCTGAGATTGTATACCATCCATGGTGCATCTAAGTCACCAAAGGAAACAATATAGACCCAGGTCAGACATTTTGCCAATTTGGAGGATGTTACAACAAACTGTTCTGGAAGTAAAGAATGAATGAAGCCTGGTACTTTCTAATATTACTTTGTCGCGGAGTGATACAGATCTGTGCAAAAGAAATTGATGTCATAGCCGTTGTATATGCTCATCAAACCGCTACTATGAACAAATCAGATTGCTTGATTTGAGCAACCTGTTTTATAATCCTTTATATGTTCTGCAGGTGATGGTAGGCTGATTTTATAATTGTCTTTAAATGATTGTGGCTGCTGAAATTCAAGCCTGGTCCATGACTACACAAAATTTTGTACAGACATTCAAGGTCCCCCAGATAGTAAATCTGACTGACTGCTCCGTGCCTGAAGTATAATTCATCTGGAGTTGTTAACATTGTATGATGTAAAATGCCAGTTTAGGGGATATTACCTAATTTGGGTCTTTATCTGAGTTGTGACAATAGTGTTACATGTTGTGATGAGTCTGACTTGTAAAAAGAGTTGATTTATCTCCAACTTTGATTTAATTGCGCATGTCTGTTGTCATGGCAATAACACTACTACTCTATCCTCGTAATGTTGTCTATGCTAACTATATTTTTATGTTTTTATTTAACCAGTTGTTCCTGCATCACGAGGATAAAGTAGGCCTGTGCGACAGTTGCACAGGCATTGTGCTATATATCGTTAAGGCAGCATTGGCTCTGGAAAAATGAACTCACATCGGTCAACATACATTTGCATTAGCGTAAGTAGGAAATGAAATTAGGTAATACCCCCTAAACTGGCATTTTTCATCATACAAGTGCAGATAAATTATACTTCACACACAGATCCTGACTTTGGTGTTTCGCTTTTTTCCCCTTTTACCATAAGAGAGTTGACCTTTTCAGTTAAGAAGAAGATGTCTAGATAACTATTGAATGAATTGACATTACATTTGGTACATGCATCCATGTTCCCCGCAGGATGAAGTGTTTAAACTTTAGTTATGATATAGTAAAGTTGTAAAATTTACATTTTTATGCTTGCATGCTTCTTAACACATCCATAGACCTATACTTCCATTAATACTTTCACATTCCCATATGAAAAACCCTTTTGATAGCAAATACCTTTACTCTGACGCCACCCTCCGGTCAGTTTTACATTTTCTTCACTACCACTGCATGGATGAAAATCAAACTTGGGCCTTAAGTTTAATCCATCTTTTAATTTAGTTTTCTTTACCATTGAGCATTACGGCCTCACAGAGCAACTAGCGTGGCTGTGGACGGTTTTTCCCCCCAATAAAGTTAAAGCACTGCTGCAGAAATTACTTCTTCGATTAAATGGAAGCCTTGTCAAGTTCATACATTTGCAAAAGCAAATTGTCAACTGAGGGGGTTGCATCTTTAAACTGCTACAGGACTTTGTGTTGGTTTTAATGAGAAACTATGAGGGGCAATTCAATTGTGTAACTGAATGAGTGAATGTCAGATTGAGTGGCAACTGCAATCTGATTCCATGAAATGCTCTTGCTTTCCAACCTATCTGGCTAATTTTATTTCTCATGCATAATCCATTTCTAAAGTGGGCTAATTGAATTTTCGTGAGATTATAGCTCCCTTCCCGAGTGTGCTTAATTCCTTGATACTCCATTCTCTGTGTACTGTTTGCAAATGTGCCTTGTGCCATCACTCATTTCTTATTAATGCCTATTAAGATGGTAATCACAGGCCTCATTATCTGTGAGAGAACAGCGCTGGGCTCCAAAGTGGCTCAGCGGAGTCTGACGGTAAACAACGGATCGCAGTTTGAACCAATATTTGACCAATCAAAGCAGTTTCACTTACACTGAAACGGGTCAAAAATGTTGGAAATAAATTTACATAACAGCTTTGTCTTTTGAATGGCAGCTGCAGTTTTTAATGTGTAATTCATGAGGAAAGTTTCTTGTTGATGAATAACTGGAAGCTTAGCAACTGATGTCACCGGGGGAACAATACAGCTATAACCACTGTTAAACATGTGGTGCTTTTATTGTGTTAGTGGCACAAATAATGAGTGTATTACTGAACTCTTTTGGGCTGCTTTTTGTGTCATTTCCACATTAAGGAAGCAAAATGCGAAATGTCCTGAAATCACTGCACCAACAATGGCTGGCGTCGATTCTTTTGGTTATTTAGGGTGATGTGTATGATTTAACGCACACACTGTTATTGTAGTTTGGTGCTGGACAGTACAGTGGAAATGAATTACATTAAAGCCAGTTTACTGCATGTATTTGCAATTCCGAATCATCTTTTTTGAAAGCTGTCTCATTTTTACCTCATCTTGCATGCTCGCTGCATTTCTTGCTGAGCTGAGTTGGTCGCACAAGGGAGTTCTATTGGATTACCTTTGTCCTAATAATTTTTTAATTGTTGTTTTTCAACCCAGCATGCACACATTTGCATCTGACAGCAGCTGAGCTCAGCAGGAGGCTGATTAATACATAAACGGGGCACAGTCTGAGTTCACAACACCTTTTGAGGATTAGAGATACCAGCAACATTTCCTGTTCAAACTGGTGTATTTCACACACAGTAGATATACCGTAAAACTTTGATAAATAGTCCAGGCTTTTATTTGCTAAAATCACTAATTTGAACCTGCCTATATTCGGGCCAGGCGTCCATATGGGACAGGTCTTTAATTCCTTTGCAAAAAACTGAAATAAGCTACTATGAAACAGTTTATCATTCATTTTATCTAGCTCTGACAGAGGGTTTATGCGCTTTTATTCTGAAGGCAACAATGTAATGAAAACAACAACAGGGTGCAAGTTGAGAGAAGTGTGGCAGAAGTTAGCAGACATAGAGCGATAGACTTCATGACAGGATTCATAACTTGGATTAATTTTTTTGAAAAGCTGTTTTGATTCTTTTGATCGGTGGAGCCTTACAGACTGAAGGAATATAATCAAGGAAGGGACACATTTGGACTTAATGAGCACATCAAAGGTAATGTGAGTCTGCATTTTTTTTTTCATCTCTTGTACCATGCCAGTGGGTAAATCTGTAAGTGGGGCTTGTTGTCCATTAAATGAAGTGAACAATTGAATTATGGAGAATCTAACCGATCTAAACATGGTCATACTGACATTGATCATACGTTTGAACATTAATATTTGTATTAATGATCTAAGCAGCTTAGATAAGTAAACAAGGTAAGCAGCCATTTGGAACTTGGCTATGAATTGAGGTTTTACGGTAATTGCAATGCACTGGGCACTGGGTAGTTTTAAAACATTTCTCCAACATATTTAACAAGTTTAGAGGAAGAACACATAATTTGAGTCAATGTTAGAGCACGTCCAATTCATTCATCCCATGTGTTGGAAAACTTATAGGTCCTACAACCTAAACAACAAAATAGGCTGCTTGTCATAAATTGTGACATTTTGTTGATTTACCACCTATAGCTAAGGTTTAGTTTAGGAAACGAAAACTACTCGTTTGAAGGATTAGTTTGATATTTGTACTTATGAACACTTTATATCTTGTTGTTAAAAATTAAAATGCAAAAACTAAAGTCTAAAAAACGACATGCACTTTTAGACAATAGTCCTGACAACAAGATTAAAAAAACAAAACATAAAAGACCTTACAGTAGCATATTGTCAATCAAGTCCACATTATGCACACCATCACCCAAGAGTTGAGCTAAATTTCCTTTTGGGGGAGATCCCAGGTCTACAACATCTGAAGCTGCGGTAGGGTGAGGTAGGTGAAAAGCACAAGTGTCTGTGAACACAAGGTGCCAGTGTTGGGATTTACAGTCATTATAAATAGCCTAGGAGTTTCCACATAATGGTGTTATGAGTAAGAATGTGCCAATGAAGCCATCTCTGGTATTAGACCTGCCCTCTTGTAGAAAAGCAGTTGGAGCTGAAATGGATCCAGCAGCAAGAGTTGCTTTTTAGAGAAGAGAAAATGAAACACATTGAATTGAACTTCAATCCGCTTCCCTGCTGAACTCCCCTCCTACATTTTTTCACACATGATCAGTTTACAATGATGTGAGTAATGTAATTGCTGCTTTCCTGGCTAAGGTTTCCACTGCAGTGCTCAATTCTTTATTGCAGCTGAGACAGGAAACGACATTTTGCATTTCCTGTGGTATGGATTAGTAAACGAGCAGGGCCTGGTGGTATAAAAGCTGAGCATTTTCCGATACATCAAGCTGAAGCTGTTTAATTACTGAGACCACAGTTATCTTTGGCTTTTATGGGTTTCCTCTTTTGTTTTAAATAAAGCATGCTACCTCGGGCTCAGAGCTGCGGGGACAGCAGCATTAACAAAAGGTTAGTCACAGGTACAGTTCATCTGGAGATTACTGTGGTCTCATTCTTAGGTACAGCATTACATTTGTACTACATGTTGACACATGTATTGTACTTGCAGTAAGAGCAGGTAATGCATGATGACCTTTTTGACTAGTGACCTGTTCAAGTGATGAACCTTGACCTTTATACTATGTACAGGCTTGCTGGCTAAACTATTCGAGCTACTTTGCTGAGCCTGTGTCTGTATGACAAACTAAATATGCTGATGCACATGTGGTTTTAGTTTACAGTTATTCTGATTTTATTTTTTCTATTTTTATTTATTGGCACATTTAAAAGTGATATTTGTGAGCATTAAGCAACATTCCACATTTCTTATGGCAGATATTTTAAGTGCATCTAACATAATAGTTCTATTATTGTAAACCATGTCAGTTCACCTGCAGTTACATCTTTGTATGACAAATGACAAATAGGATAAATTAAACATGTTCTCAATGTTCAGCCACATGTTGCAGCACAGCAAGTCAACATCATGGCTTTATGGAAGACGCTGTTGGTTGGCCTATCTCTTCCTCACTGGAATGGACAGTCCCTTCCAAACTGTAAGGCAAATTCCATTGTTTTTGTTGTTCACCTCCAATCCTACTGATGTTGATGATCCTCTGACTTTTCATCTGGTGCCACCATGAAGTTCACATTTGTGATTTTGAGTGAAATATCTTGGTTTTATTGTCATGACCCATTCAGCTGTATTTTGTTTTAAGTGCTAATTAGCAAATGGTAGCATGCTAACATCTTAACAGTAACTGAAAACAGTAAATATTCTACCTGCTTAACATCACTATATTAGCATTGTTTTTGTGAGCATGTTAGCATGCTGATGTTAGCGTTTACCTTAAATCGTAGCCTAAGTACAGCCTTAAAGAGAAACATGGCTGCCGTCTTGTTTAGGTTATATTTACCTCTCTATGTTTGTCCATTGGTATGGGTGGAGATTGGTGTGGAGTGCAAGTAAAGAAAAAATACAAAGATCCTGAAAACAAATACAACTTTGTTTCACTTGTCGATTGTTCTTTTTCACAAACAGGGGCATTTGTCATCTGACCCTCCCATTAGTCAAATCATTGATCTGTAAAAAGGACACCTAGATAAAGATAAACAATATAATACTTTTTATTTTTACCACTCTCACATGTCACATTGATAAATTGCTATAGCAAGTAGACCAAGTCCTTAAAGCTTGATGGGAAGCTGTTTCTGGATGATAGTGACTGTGAGGAAATGTGTCTGAGAAAACTAAACCTCAGCAGACAGCTGTGGACTTAAATTAGATTGAAAAAGGCACCTGCTTCACTGGAGACACTAAACAGGATGACGCCACCAGCTGTCCAACATCTGTTTAAGGCTTTCCAATCTATTGTGCAATATTATGGGTGTCTACACAGCCCCAAGCAATGAATTAAATATTAATCTGAGAAATGTGTGTAACACAAATCTGTCCAAAACTAAAATGCACAGTGAAAAAAGCTGGTTTTGATTAACCAAAACAAGCCTTCAGTGATAATGACGGTGTTGCACATTTGCAGATTTCTTCTCTTGTATCTCAGAGGAAAGTGTTGTTTTATTGATAACAGATTAAGATATGTTAATGTCATAAACGGAATTTCTGCAGTAAGAGCTGTGAAATGACTAAATCTATCCAGAAAATAATGTTTGCTCTTTTAGCAATGATCTGAGCATTTTTCCTACACAATTTATAACAGTATCTGAAATTGAAATCAAGCCCTGTCATGTGTGTTTGGATAAATCTAAACTGGTGTAAACCAAAAGCTGCAAACATTTTTTCTTAAATGTAAATTCAGCCCCCTTCAAGCTGTACGGAAGACACCACAAACTGCTGTTCTATGAAATATGATTTCAGTATCTACTAATTCACTACGCGCCATGCTGTGAATATTCTAACCAGAAGATTATTGCTCTATGATAAGCATCCTTTTTATTACATCTGTTTTCCCCCATAGAGAAAGGAGACTTCACTAGAGTTGAGGGGATTGGACAAATTTAATCAGCGCATGCAATGTAGCTTCTGTCTATAGCTGTATGACTCTCAAACAACCCAAGGCAATATACTGCTGCTGTAGTTTGAAACACACTTAACATCACTTTTGCAGATGTTTGCATGCTGTGTGAAACACCTAACGGAAGGCAGCCATTATTACTGCTTCTAGTGTTTGACAAGTCAAAATGGCCGCTGTGAGAAAGGTGTATGCATAACATCACTGTTGAATGTAACACAAAGCTCTTCAGAATCAATGAAACCTGTGATTGAATGAATAACAACGCGCATTACTTTGTAATGTAATAACATACAAATATTTTTTTCACGTCCAATGGCAAACACAAATCTGGTTGTCTATTTTATCTGCACATGGGAACCACTTTATGAATATAGATGTAAAGTAAGATTATAATTATGATCAATACAATATCGGTACGGTTATGGGATATATGGCTAAAACACTAAATCATGAGATGCAGAATCATCGAATATGTACAGGTGCTGGTCATATAATTAGAATATCATCAAAAAGTTGATTTATTTCAGTAATTCTATTCAAAAAGTGAAACTTAGATATTATATTCATTCATTACACACAGTCTATCCAAATCCAAATATCTATCCATTGGTATGAATAATGGTCAACCTGCTAAACTACCTGAGCTACAGCCAAACTACAGACATCCCCAAAAATGCCTTTTCCCCCCAAATGCAAATGAACTGCTTATTGTGTTACCAGATAATGTCTTATTAATTTGTGTGTAATTTTAAACACTAAAATGTTGCCGTCTGCTGCACTAAACTTTCTCCACCTTTGCCCCAGTGCATTTTATCGGTTGCAGTAGTGTTTACTACTGAAGCAACTGTCCAACCTTTATAAAGGTCACAGCACTGCATCTCTGTTTTGGTTAACATCAGCTTTGGCCCTAAATGACATAGTTCGATGTTGTTCATCTATGTTGGCGTTTCCTTTGTTTTACCGGTTTTCTTTGCATAGATTCATAGTAGTACATGACCTGCTAATCTGTTAACTACAATATTGCAGTGTGCACACTGTGACATGCCCACAGGGAGGGTTAGAGGAAAGGCAAGTCAGTTAGTGGCTCATACACCCACACAGAAAGCTCAAGTAAAATATAGCATTTCCCCAGCTTTGGTGTGCGTTGTAACATGAGCAGAGCACCAAACCCATGATTATTTGATAAATTATCCTCCTCTGAGGTCTGAGGGCTCTTATGTCTTGAGTGCTCTTCACTGGTAATTTAGGACAGGTTGTTAGATGTGTGATGTACAGTATGGCAGCAGGAGGGGGCTTGCATGACCAGCACATACACCTCAGGGAACTGATGGTCCACTCACCCTCTACTCCATGTAGGTCACATTTATTTTCTTTGGGATGTTTGCTCCATAATAGTGTTTAGCAGAGGGAACAGGTTCACTGCCAGAAAAGCACCAAGAATTGTGGTATACACTTGGTTACACCAAGGTTATTTTAAGAAGACAGAAAAAGTAAACTTATTTATTAACCAGGATGAAACTTATATCAACAGTACACAGTGTATACTTTAAGCTTGCTGCAATGTAACTATTGCTAGGTCTTGGAGTTATAATTCTTATCTTGGGATTTTTGCTGCGTCATTGGCAGCTTTGAAGGATATTTATTTTCTATCTGTTCACTCCCCCCCCCAACATATTTCAGTGTAGAGTTTTATTTGGCTCCATGCACCCAGGGCAATGCTCCCCAATATACGCATTGGACCGATTTTCAAAAAGTAATTAAACTAGTCTTTTCAACTCAATAATTATAACACTGGAATAAACTTCACATTTCTATACATTCTGATATTATATACTGATATTAAACAATACATCAGTGCTTTGTCTGTGTCTACACAGGACACATACTTTGACCTACAGTATGGAGTGTACTGTAGGTCACATGTGTTTTCACTGTACAATCACTGTAGTTACATGTGTAAAATGGTAGAAAATACACAATATACTTCATATGTGGGAGTTTCAACGTGCAAACATGGCTTTCATGTTCAAGCAAAGAAAGTCAGTTTCTCTGTTTCTTCTGATATGACATGTAGACTGTAGAAGACTGGTAGCAAACAAAGTAAACAAGGCAACGTTGTTGCACATAAACTAGTCAAAGGGACTTTGACATGTTTCAGTGTTCACTATAACTACTGAAAATATGATTCAATTCTGTATATCTATTACAATATATATAAAGTGGCAAAGTGACTGTAATTATGTTGAAAGGACATGTGTTAATTTGGCATTGATAGGACAGGTTCCACTCTGAATTAAGTGAGGACAACAAAATCAGAAGTCAAATTGCCAAAAGCTTAATTACATCCCATGTTGAAATTAGCTGGATGTATCCTTTAAATATTTAGCCACAAACATTTACTTTGGGCCATCCTCTGCTAATGAGTGTGTTTAAGGCTCATTGGGAGCCTTTCTAATGAATACTAATTGAGCCATGTCTCCACGGGTCGGCTTCACAACAATTTTCCCAGAATAATGGGATGGCTTGACTGACTCACTTTAGGGCTTGACAAGATCACAGATGATGACCACTGATGGGTCAAAAAATTATATCAAAGAAAGATCATGCACTGAAAGCCGCCTTTGACTGTTTAGTTTGCCATTTGGCCAATTCAGCATCCTCCCCACCCTCCCAACGAAGATGCTAATGACAGAAACCAGATTCAAGCAGAGGTTTTTCTTCCCAAACCTGTGATATTTTATTTACAGGACAGCTTCTGTAACTTCCAGACCTTGTTTCTGACTTTCTGTTTACCAAGTGAACACTTGCAACCTGACTGCTCTTAATATAGCTTCAAACCGACGCCATACAAATAAGAAAAATTACTCATATCCAACGCTGGCAGATCCCTAACATTGTCTGCAGTCTGGGAAGAATAAAGTGTGTGAAACAAATCAAAGTTGTTTTTGCATGGATAAAAATACGCTCTTATCTGACTTCTCAGTTGCAGTCTTTGACCTGTGGGATATTTACACTTCAAACATGTCTACCTTCCAACAGCCGTTATTCCTGGTGGGGGCTGGGTCCTCTAAACACAGGTTAGACCCTTGAAGGAAATAAAGCGGAACTGTGTGGATCATCCTTCCTCCCTCTGGACGACTGTACTGCCAAATAGCCTTTCCAAGCTGGGAAAAGGGATACAGAAGGTACTTGGAAAGGATAATTAGAGCAGCTGACAGGCCTATTACTTAATCAACCCCCTACATGTTCAACTGCTTATTGAAGGGAAATGTAAGACTATTTGCATTATGTAACTAACTATGTGCCGTAAGTGTTTTTTTCTGCCGACATCTTGCTGAGATGGCACGACCTAAAATGTCACTCCAGTTTCCATAAGTAACAAAGAGATGAGAGTATTAGCAGTCAGCTGCCCATCACAGATGCCATTAGGGCTCTCAGAGGAGCCATTACAGGGTGGAGAGAGAAACGGCAAAGGAGACAGAAGATTCCCATTACTCACCATGAACAGCAGTAAGTGAGAAACATCAATTACACTGACAGAGGTTCAGTCGTCTTAATGTAATTCAAATAGGGGGATAACAGGGGTGAATTGTTAGCCTATTTAAGACTATCAACGGTAATGAGCTTCACCTTACAAGTGGCTAAATATATCGAAGCACATTTTAATCTATTCTCCTGAGCGCTTTGTTTTCCCTGTGTTCTAGTTACACGTGGAATGCCATTTTTTAATGTGCATTATTCATTTATAAAGCAGTTTTCAGTTTCACTGGGGACACTAGCCTAGAAATATGAAGTGTGAGAGTGCTTGTGATGAGAAGTTTGGCAGTTTGAATCCCAAACTGGCTGTTTCATTTGAATACGGAGCACTCTGACTGCCCTTAAAAAGCACTGAGAAGCTTATTTTTGTTTATTAATTCAGTGACTTTGAAATTTTACTTTGGATTCATGTCACATTCTACTTAAAAAAAAGGTTTGGGTGTGGGTGTTAGAATTAAGTGTTTGAAGACCATGAATATTTGTGCCAAATTTCATAGCAGTTGATGTAAAGGTATGTAATGGCTGGTTATATAACAAGGCATGACACATATATGGCATTGCCATAGGGTGGCTTAGAAAAAAAATAACTTTTTTTCCCAAACTAACACTTTAGCAGACCTCCTAACTTAGATTGCATTTTTGTTGACTCAAGAAACGGGTCCTTCATCACGTTCGACTGTTTTGCGTCACACTCTCTTTCAATCAAAGTTAAAGTATATTTTCTGATATAAAAAGGGTAACCATAATAATAGTGATGAAAACACTCAAAACGTCCTTAGTAATGTCAGGTATTACAGTTTAGAATAACTACATGCTGTTACACATAACTGTGGACTTGCATGCTGAATTCTATCAACATTTTTAATAATATAATAATCTACATCAGATAATCAGTGACAGTAGATTATAGTTAATCAAACACGGTCAGATATAAATTTTGTTTCTGTCCTACTAATTACCAATATCCCTGTAGTCACTAAAGCACAATTAAACTTTTCTATGGTACACTCACAGCGCTTGGTCAAAGTTAGGGAAAGGTGGTATTGGTTAAATATTTAAAAAGTCAAAAATGATTTAAAGAATAAGACATTATCTTTTCCTAGCCATAACCAAAGTGCTTTTTCAGTGCACAATATCAGAGAGCTGCCAGTGAGTTGGAGCTCTTAACCCTCAGGTACTTGAGTGAAGCTTTTAAGGGACCAGTATACTTGATGAGAACTACTTGTCTGATGGTTGAATGGCTTTGGAAAGCCCCGCCCCTTACTTAGTCAGCAGCTGAAGACTGAAGGTTGAGCTCTGAGCTGTCAGGAGTTTGCAAGTGTGTAAGCCGGTTCACTGCATAAACATTAAAAACTGTGCAGAGGTTAATGAGGCTGCATAAGAACTGGCTACAAAGGTGAAACAATGTAATCTAATAGGAGTTTGGCTTCTCAGTATGAATTTGAATAATACAGTGATTTACGTTCCTTGTCAAGCTGCTTTTAGTCTAATGTGACTTATTGGTGCTTAGTTTTGGAGATCCATAAGCCTCCAGGTTCTTTCTCTGTGTAACACCCGTGGGACTACTTCTAACTCTAATGGATGCAGCTGCAAAAAGGACTACGGCTGATCAACTGTGGTTAGAGTCAGTGAGCATATACCTGTCTGGAGCACAGTCTACAGCATGTATAAAAGTCCCACATTAATAATACCTCCAAAGACAGATTTGACGTGAAGGAGCCATGTGTTTGTTTTAAATCTGCACTCTCATTGCCCTAGTGGTAAAAAGGTTTGCTCTGGAGAGATTTGGAGGCGTTTCTTTGGGACTATAGGCAAAATCTTTCATCCTTACACCAGTGAGACACCCAGTGAGTTTCAAAAGAGGTAAAAGCCCTCAAGGGATGTAAAAATACAAAGGAAAGGGGAATTTTTAAATAGTAGTCAACACTGTACAATAAAGTGCAGTCCAAATTCAGAAGGTTACAGAGAGTGAACTACGACCTTGTTATGTTTTTACATCAAAGGACGATGAACCTTTGCCAGCTGTATGTCTTTATATGTGGTCATGTGTGTGTTTGTATGTCTCTTGTTCTTAATTTACACATGTGGGTGGTGAATCATCTTTTGATACTGAATGGATTCGAAAGCAGGGACCTTGAATGCCACTCCTCTGTCAGACACACAGCAGAAGATCCTTGACATTATCACATCACTCACATTAAAGTCATCATCATCAGAACGAAATGTCAAAATGGGAAAAGCAACAATCCCTGTAAAACGAGTAACCTTTTTGCTGTGCGTGCTCAGAGTTCCTTCCGATTCCCCGCTGAGCCTTTTCTCTGCAGTCGTTCGGTCACAGAGGCCCTGTCTTGTAAATTTTCCTGACATTTATGAAACACGATTAGGTGGGATTGTTGCAATTCGTGCCAAACATACCTCTAAATCACATTATTCATGACACAGTAAACAAGCTTCCACATTAGGCCTGAAGATCAGCGTTTGGAAAGAACATCGATGCATTTTGATGTCCACATTTGTCTGATTTCCTTTGCAGGGAGAGTGACAATAACTCCAGCCCCTGTTTCTGAAGTTACAGTGGCCTACAGTAAACAAATCTGATCTAGGTGAGGTTCACACCTTACTTTCCTGCTGATCTGAGAGTCAAAGAGGCACTATATCAAAGACCCACAAGAAGTGGGGTGCACCACAGCTTAAAAAAAGACTTGAAAAGAATTCATAGGCATAAAGTTCAAAGGCAGGGTTGTAAATGTTTTTTTTTTCTTTCTGAAAACTGCTCTTCTGTGGGAACCCAACTTTACCCCAACAGAGTTGAGATTTCTATATTTAGACTTTGCCTGCCATTACTAATCAAGGGATGTGTAGAGTGTGGCTTTTGTGGGAAATGTAAACCAAATCAAAAGAAATCAGATTGAGTCCTCTAATAAGCTCATTTGGAGCAAGGCGAAGGCCGCTCTATCCCTCCTCAAACAGGATCATTAATGACAGATAAATAGATGAATAAATACACTAAATGAATGGAAAATTAAGTAATTAATGCAGGTGATGACAGGTTTCCCATTTCTTTTTACATAACATGACTAGCAGAGCTTCACATCATGGAGACAGAAGCTTAATTGGCATCCAGATGTGTATTGGCATTGTTTCCCATATGATCAATGTTATTGATAGAGAGACTGCACATAAGCCTCTGAAGCGCAGATCAATGGGCTCCCAGATGGACTAATTAAGAGTGGCATTTTATTCACATTTATTCTTGGATATGTGGCCCGTAAGTTGTTTCAACAGAGTATGTTATGGAGCAAAGCACTAAAGCATATATCTATCCCCCTATTTGAAAATGACACTGAGGATTTGTTATGTATTTCAGGATTAGATTACTATCAGCTTGTCTGTGCTAGGACAGTAAACAAGCAGCAGGGGTAAAAACTGCTTTGGTGACAATACACAGTAGAGCGTTATGGACTTTGGTTTGTGGTTGGATACAGTGGGAATTTGAATGTACAGGTAGGGCTGCAATGTGTTTATATGCTGAAAGTATAAGCATTAGCAAATTCTGCTAGTGCCTATATTAGTGATTTGCGGGCTAATATTAGAATTAGCAATTAGCACAGGTAATATATAGTGTAATGAGTTTTAACGGTTAGCACCAGTGGCCATTTTATCTAAGTAATAAAGTCCATGAAATGCTTAGATATTCTCACCACAGTACTTTTTTCAGTACTGTTAATAGCCATATCATTTACTGTGTCTTGTAGATGATGTTAGTCGTTTTCAGAGTGCTTAAAAGAGGGATTAAAGGTTCCCTGTGGAGTGCAGAGAAAATGACTGCTTGCAAGTAAACATAAATGTAAACAATGGACATGGATTTAAAATACTTAGAAAATTGGATCAACAAATGTTTTATGAGGCAGGAAAGGCAGTCAACATGTTTGTTAAAGCTTAAGGTTCAGTGTGTAATATTTCTGAGGATCTATAGACAAAAAAAAAATAAGATCCATAAATATGTTTTCACTGTTGTGTAAAGACATTACATAATAAACCATTATGTTTTGATTACCTTAGAATGAGCCATTTATAGATCCATAACCGCAGGTCTCCCTTTACATGGACGTCGCCATGTTGCATTGTCATGTTTCGACAGTAGAGGACAAACAGGGCTGCAGAGCGTGTTTCGTCACTACGTTCTAATAATAATAATAATATACAGCAGGGGTCTGCAAATAAGTTTTGCATCGGAGCAATACTTTCAACAATTAGATGGTGGATGAGAATATAAGACATGATATTGGCTTATATCAACATGTTTGGTTAGCTCAGTTGGTAAGGTGCAGGGCAAGCCAAGGGTTGAGTGTTCAATCCCAACTTGGGGTAATATCCTTTTTTTTCTCTCTCTCTTCAACAAATGGATTCTGCAGCAAATGTTTCTCAGATCACGACATGTGATGCACTGTTTTTGTTTTGGTGTTTCAGCATCTATCAACCTACAGACACATATGCAATTCCCCAGTATCTCCAAGCAGAGGACATTTAAGGGAATCACATTCTCTGACTGCTCTTTCAGAGGTGTGTCAAGCAAGCTACAGGCTCTTTTAATGTCGGTCAGAACTTTTCATAGTAAAAGCTCAGTTCAACTCCAAATATTGCATTACTGTAAACAAGCTTCTCGCGCTTTTATTTTGCAGGCAAAACCTCTAAAGAGGAAGTGATTATGTGAGTAACTGTAACTGTCATGACTGAGATCGCTTTCAGCACCACTATCGAAGTCTATTTAAATCTTTGCTGCTGTCAAAGGACCATAATCGGACCACGGGCCAGATTTCATTGTTGGCGGGCAGTTTTGGCGAGAGTCCATAATCACAGACAGAATAAACATGTTTCACTTGTCAATGTTTGTATAAACTTTATCTAATGTGTGATTTAGATGTAGGACTGTGGTGCAGAAACAATGACAGTGTTTCACACTGGCTTACATTTTCCATATTATTTGTCAGTGAACAAGTCACAATAACAAATGGTTTTACTAAATAATTAAGTAGATCATTTCTTAATAAATATACCTAAAGAAACCTCATTTCTTGACTAGCCACTCTCTGCTGGAGAGTGACACCTTTTGTGCTGTCAGCCACTGTAGCTGTCCTACGTTCTTTGGAAAGTTAGGGGGCAGTGGCACACTGGGTAGATGGTTGCAATTCACAACCCTCACCACTAGATGCCACTAAATCTTACACACAGAACCTCTAAGGCAGGGCATCTCGTGTCTGTGAAAAAAATTATTGTCCTCAAACCTCAAACTCCATCTCAACTATTTCCTAAGTTAGTCAGTAATCGTGTTAATAATCGTGATCTCAGTTATGACCACAATAATCGTGATTATGATTTTTGCCCTCATCAAGTAGCTCTAACCTGATGCTACACAACATGTCATCATACCTAAAAGAGACGTTGAGACAGTTGTAGGTTGGGTAGGTTTAGGAAAAGATCATGGTTTGTGTTAAAATAAGTACATTTCATAAGTCATGTGACATTAGTAACATAAGTCACGTGACTTTACTCACCTATGAAATATTATTTAACTTCAAATAAGTCAACTTTGATTTTCTTCCACACCTTGAACTTGAACTTCAGGCTCCAAAGTGAAAGTCCCAGTTTTACTTGATCCACTTCAACCACCTCTCTATGCAGACATTATTACTCTTTATACAAGGTCTCATGACTTCCTCCTCATATTGTCCTCTGGTCACTAGGCAAGGCAAGTTCATTTGTATAGCACATTTCAACAACAAGGTAATTCAAAGTGCTTTACATAAAACATAAAAGCAACAGGGGAGAGTTTAAAAGCAACAGAAAATATAATAAAAGTTACAGTGCAGTGTTCAATCAGGGTTAAAAGAGTTAAATGGAATATAAAAACAGGCTGAGGGGTTGAGCAAATAATTGAATTACAATTATGCTGAAAAGAGAAAAAACAGAGAAGTACACTTAATCTACTCTCTCTAGCTAGTCTGTGCTCGGATCCATAGCAATCTTTGGGTCCACTGAAACTCCAAAAACCCTCGGACACCAGACACTAGAGGTCTCAGCCTAACAAAAAAAGTAAATATAGGTCGTAATGAGTTGCCGTTTTTCTAGAATGGGGTAAGGTAGTGGTTTTAGTTGCCTTAAACAAATCCCAACCATTGAGGTGGCAGATCAAATTACACATGAATTGTTTCTATAATGGCCAATTGATAATTTTGGACACTAAAAAACTGCATATTTTGTTGTTGAGCTTATTGATGTCTTGTTAAAGTAACTTCTCTATGTAAATGACATGACTTGTCTAATCTTCTCTACACCTAGTTTAGCAAAAAATATGATTCAGAAACTTATTCTGGACTAAAAGAGTTTGTGATCGCCACACCAAACTTTAAACTATCATTATTACTTATTTACACTCAGAAACACTTTATTGACCCCTGAGGGGAAGTTCCTTTGTCACAATTGCTCAGCTTGCATGTCAACATGCACATGCCTGTTTGGCCAATACACGTATAATATAATGGACATAAAATATGTAATAAGGTTTTGGTACTGTTGGGTCTCAGTACAGTTTTTGACACTGTGGACTACCGAATCTTAATCAATAGACCATCTCCGGTTCGGCCTTGCAGTGGTTTTCCTCCTACTTCTTTGATAGGAGTGACTCAGTTACTGTTGGCAACAACGCCTCGTCATCTGAATCTCTGTTTTGTGGTCCTTGGTACTTCCCTGGTGGTCAGCTCATGATCAAATCAGACACTTTACTGGTATCTCCTGTCACAGCTATTCAACTTTACAGGTTATTTAAGCCACACAATGTAGCAGAAGTTTCAGCCTAGATGCTATAAAACTACAGCTCAAATGCTGACAACAGAAGTTCTTATTTCTTCAACACTCAGGCTTGTCCCTAAGGTCTTGGTTTCCTGTTCTGTTATAGACCAGGCTCTGATGCTTCTCGACCAACACGTCAGGTTCCTTCCTTACTTCATTCCTGTTTTATTTCCAGCTGGCAACAAACAACACTCAAACTCTGCCTATTGGGTCTCATGACATAGAAAATGTTAATTCACACTTTTATCTCATCTTGCCTCAAATATTGTAACTCCCTCTTCACCCTCCTCTTGATCATTTAAAATTGGTCCAACATGCTGCTGCTAAGCTTTTGACTGTGTCCTCTGTGACTCCAATCCAATTCAAGGTTCTTGTGATGACTTACAGAGCTCTGCATGGCCGTGCACCAGTGGGTCAGTTGTCTTGTAGTTTAACATTACCAAGCTTAGCTAATGCTAGGAAGCTAAAGAGGCTAAGAAGGCTATATGCTACTCTTAGTTGCTTGCAAGTGTCTTGCCAATAAGTGAACGTCTGCCATAAAATGATTGTATCGCCCCCAATATACGTCTACAGATGTTTTTGCATAGATCAAACAGTCATAAATTTATGACAGTGGTAATAGCAAAGGTATATCTTTGTGAAACTTTAATGTTTCTTGTAACCGAATAATCACAATAATGTTTTTTGTTTAGTTTTTCTAGCATAATCACGCATGATATTAACATGATTATAGGCAATACTGTAGTATTGATCTGGTCTTCGGCAATCCGTTTTTAGCAGGTGATCACTTTTTGGCATCGGACTTGTTGACGGTAATGTTCCTCATATGTCAGAAAACATCAGAGCAAATCTTTAACTTTGCTTTATCTTGATAAATCGAACACAGATTTTAGGTTTAAACTATTTTCAGAAGAACAGAAGTATTATAATTTACAGTTGCATTCTGAGATACAAGACAGACAGCTCGTAGCATAATAGCTAGCAATGACAACTATAGCAACATACCTGTTATACTAGGTGAAAGTAAAGTGTTTACTGAGGTAAGTGAGAAGGATTATTTTGCCATTAAGTCCAATGCAATTTATATTTTATGCTGTTTTATTCTTCCTAATTTGAGTACAGAAATATGTTGCTTACTAAAGGTCATTCTGATGATGTCAGACTGGAGACTGTACATGAAATAACGCTATATTATTGTCAATTATTATTATTGATATTATTTAAATTATTCAAATCAACATCAATTAATGATCTTTTATTATAACACTTTAATATAAAACCATGAACAGTCAGACTCTGTAGCACACAGTACAATAGTACAACATTTCTCTCAATCAGCAGGTGAGGACATGATTAACTACATTGGTTGTTTGATTTTAGAGCATTACAGTGATAACCTCCAAGCACTGTTAGTGTGTATCGTATATATATATAAAATATGCTTGATTTTCTCAATTTGACTCAATTTTTTGGCTGGCACAGAGAGAACAAACACAGCCCCATGAATATATTCTATTTGATATTCTGCTGCTTGATCTTGATCCTCTGCCTGCTTTCCTGTGCTATGAATATATTACGGACACAAAAGAAAATAATTTTATTTGGGGGGGAAAACACAGGGCTGGATGGCAAGGGAGGGGCGGATAAGAATGGCTGAGGAAGGCCAGAGTATTATCAAACAGTACTTTTCATAAGTCGTTTTTTGGGGGGAAAAAAGTGAAAGTAGGACGCAGTTTTATCATTTTGTCCCAAAGCTGGCAGCTGTGACAGCAGTTATGAGTAGTTATCAAGCCACTGGCAACTCAATATATTGTACATAACAATCTGGCACATTCTCACTGCTGTCTGTATATCGCCAACCCCCACAGTGAGAAGGTATCAGCTTTGATCACGTGTCCAAGAGGAGGTGTATGAGGTATTTGTGTAAACATTTCATTTAAGCTCCCACATGTCAATTCAGAAACATCTCACACGCACAGAAATACATTATGTAAAATAGAGTTTTCCACATTCCTGCCCACAGCTGTACGCTAATCCTATCAAAGTGTGTGTGACAGAGGGTGTTTTCACAGAGATGGAGACCATATGAATACAGAAGCTGTCTACAGTAGCTCAGAGGGACAGTGAGAAGTCACTGACGTGTATTGTTACAGTACTAACTCATCATGGAAAGGACAAAATATTTGACATATTATTACTATGCATGCGTAGTAGTGATGCATTCGTAGTAGACCCTTACTCAGTGGGACCACACGACTGACTAAAATATGTTTCCCGGCTGGGCTGTTAAAAGCAGACGATTGGCTTTCTAGTGGGAGGGCGGGATATAGTTGTATTGAGAATTCTGTAAGTGGCAAGTCTCTATAAAACGTCTTTGCTTTTGTGCACATGTAAACTCGTTCGTGAGTTTGTGTAGACTTATAACGAACCTTGTGTAAAGTCAATTGCCATGTTTACATGCATGTAGCTTACTGTTCTTATCCTGTGGCCTGTACTACGAAGGGAGTTTAACCTACTCAGAGTTAACTCTGGGTTATCAAGCAATCCATTGTAATAAAAAAATTAGAGCCAAGGAAGAGGGGGAAAGAATTATCAAGATTAATGTTGTAGATTTACGAGAAACTAATAATCACAAATCTACAAGTTAAAAACTTGAATATATTCTCTGACATTGTATTCATACATTTATGAGAGAAAGTCTCTGAAAAAATAATGTTTTTTTTCAAGCAAACACATCACTTCACTTTGCAAAGCTGCAACATCACACACACCTCGATGTGGTGGAAATTTATATTGGACTTCACAATCGGACTTAGCAGTGAGGAGATATCGTGAATTTAGCCCACTATCATTACATTATCATGCACTATAGAGACTTTTTATAGATTGGAAAACAACAGAGTGATTTCGATTTTTTTTTTTAACTTTCTGAATTTCTGGGGGAATTTCTGATTTTTGTTCTTTTAAATTTCACACTTTGATCTGGGAATTAGTTTTCTGGGTTTAGGCTATTAACCTCCACCCTGGCTCTGTATTTTTAGGATAATTCAGTTATAGCCTACACATGCTGTAGGCTACATCTAAGAAACTGTCCCGTTAATTAATTCCCCGAGCCTCGCTGTCTGTATGTGTTGCTGTTGTTGGAGTCAGGATGAAATCTAAAAATATTTTATCAAGTGGTGTGTTTTAATATTAGTGGTGGGCCGTTATCGGCGTTAACGTGCTGCGTTAACGTGAGACTCTTATCGGGCGATAAAAAAAATATC
>JAPMOB010211862.1:0-14883 GCA_029875015.1 Lepomis gibbosus | reverse complement strand
AGAAAACATCAGCACTATTTCATCAGGCTCATGTTATTCCACCAAATTTGGCTTCTGTGTTAAAATTCCTCCCATTTGATTTAGGATTACTTCTTACTACTTAAACAGGTCAGTTTTGATAATGACTGAAGACAGGAGGGATCATCTGAAGAAAAGCCAACATGAAAGGTGGCACTAATTTGTGGGATGAAAGACAACACTGGGCATCCCTGTAGATCACAAACAGTATGAAGAACTACATATGATCACTGTGCATGAAAGGCAGCTGTAGTTGTCCCAGAGATGGTTCCTGACGCGCACCATCACTTTCACCAAAGTCAAACATTAAGCTTTCGAAGGTGAACATGGAACAAAGGGCCCCTCGCCTTAACCACTACTCAAAGCACGGTTTAATTAGGTGTAGAGCAACAAATCCTCCCTATTCAGTGGCCGGACACTTGTGCTGTTGGAGTGGAGTGTATCGTCGGTGAAAGACTCCCGTCATAACACTAGAGGAGTGTCCCCTCCTTTTCAAAGACACACACTGATTCACTAATGCCTGTGTGTTAACAAGCCCATCGTCTGCTTCTCTAACTCATTGTCTCTTGAATGGGTGCTAATGGAGAGACAAAACAGCACACACACACACACACGCACACACACACACACATACACACACACGCACACACACACACACACACACACACACACACACACACAAACAGAGGCCCTCCTGCAACGCGCTGCTCTTTTTATAGACTGAGACTAAACACTTGTCAGATATTATGCTCCCACACACAGTATATAGTAAATAGCATAACATGTTGATAACAATGAACTCTGGATATGGAACAAAAGAGCCACCAGAAAAATCATAACCTTTCAAATAATTTAAATTATATCTAAAACAATTATATAAAGGCAAATTTTCCAGAAAACAAATCCATATTTAATATTATCTATTTAATAGTAAATAAAAAATATAAAACACCATTAAAATGTAAAGAAATGTTATTGTAATATGTCAAAGAAAGCCCTGAAATCTTGGTAAAATAAAAACAAATCTGGTTTCTTGAAAAAAATCCTTTTTAGAGCAGCAGTTTGGTATTTAATTCAATTGAATTAAAAAAAAGCAATTTTGCTCTTTTTAGTTTCTTCATTGTATTTTGTATTTTTTTATTTTGTGAAATGTTTGCATCACTGAAATTACCCAAATTCCCGAGATCATTTTTAAAAGGTTGAAAAAAAAGAAAGTCTGATTTGTTCCTAAATGAATTAAAACTACAGGCAGACTTTTGGTAACTGTTTCGATGTGCAGAGGACCAAGTAACTCAGACTAGGGTAGAATATGGGTGGTGGGCTCTAATCCTGAAGGACAAAACAAGCATATCCACCGAGACAAATCTTGTTTGATGGATTCCTGCTGCTAGATCCAACCGCAGCAGTCCGGTCTGGGAAGCCCATTGTATCAGAAACGCTCGGGAAGGAAACACACTCAAAATGTATTAGAAACGGGACTCCTCAAATACAATATTAATTCAGAGACAGCATGCTAAAAGCAAATTATCTTGATCCAACCAAAGCGCGTGCAGTCTCTCAGTGCACAATTTTAATATTGTCATTACAGTATTTATTTACTCCCACAAAATGTTTGATGAACATTTTTGTATCTTTTGCATTTCTCTTAATATTACAATATTTTTATTTATAAGTTTATATCTGATTAAATAATGAAATCACGTAATAAAATAAACCTCATTACTATTTAAATTTCAAACACCTCATTATTTGAGTATTACATAATTTTCTGGCCAGTTGAACAATAAAAATGACAATTAAAAAAACAACATCAATGTAAACTACCAGTCAAACTTTCTGCTTACTGCTAAATGACTACCATCATCTGGTTATGGGGATGGTTTGGGTTGACAGAAGAGGCAAGTGAGGGTTAATAAAATAAAGGCAAGAGATTTGAGACGAGGAGAAAAAAAAAAAAAAAAAGAACAGCGTATTGCAACACCGCCGTCTCCCTGGGATTTAGCATGGCGGTCTGTGTACGTGTAGGACAGAGACAGCGACAGAGAATGAGACGGCGCTCAGTGTTCCCAAGTGCTCCAGTGTATCTCATTGTGTGAGTGCAATTACGAGCATCTGCTTTTTTCATCTTTAGTGTAAGCGTATGTATGTGAGCGCATACACGAGTGTGTGCTGCAGCTGAAAGTGTTCTCTTGCTCCCAGCTCTGTGGTCTGAGGGCAGAGGCTGCCTAGTGTCTTTAAGCCGGCTCTGGGTCAGTCCAAACACTGGCAGCTATTCATGACCAGATCAAGTTGATGTGAGATTCTGTCCCTCCTCTGCCCCCCATTTCCATATGAATGTGGAATATGCTAAAGAAAAAAAAACAAGCAAAATCCTTGTCCCAGGGAGCCACTGCAGGGTGAGAAAACACACATTTGCAGGAAGGACTCTACATCCTCCCTCATGGCAAATAACAGAAATATTGGCACCATAAGCACATTTAGATAGAATAATACAAAAAGGAAAAAAAAACGATTTCACACACACACACACACACACACACTTTCTCTCTATCTCCTCTCCACACACATTCTCACCCAGCCAAGGTCAACGCTGCTGTCAGCCTAGCAGCTTATGAATCAAAGCACAATTGCGTACACATATTTAGGAATGCTTTATCATGAATGGGCACACACACGCACGCACACACACACACCGAACTCCATGCAGGCTACATCTCAGCTACTCTGTATAAAGGGTTTAGCCAGACAAAGGGCTTGTCCTGAAAGACAAACAGCAGGAAGCACGGAATCGGCAATGAACGTGATGCACAGACGCATGCATCAAGCAAGCCCTCAGAAGAATCGAGCCGCGCTGGAGAGACAGCAGTGGAGTGAAAAGACGTGAGAGTAAAAATGAACAAATAGCACAGATCTGCATACCCTGGATGTCCTGTATCCTCTGTTTGCTACCTGTCAGGCCCAGGCTGAAGCCGGGAGGGCGGCATCAACTCCACGCCATCACGTGCTTATACGTGTGTTTCAAAAAGTCGTGGGCCTCCTCATGCACACAGACAATGTCACACGCTCCTATTGTTCCACTCCATCGTTTAGCCAGAGCCAAACCCCAGTCTCGTCTAGCAGTTTAAAGGTGGGCTCAAACCCAGAGCGATGAGGCCATCTATTACCAGGAGGGATGAGGGGAGGGGAGAAAGAGACCCCTAAATAGGGGGGAAGCTCAGTCAGCTAGCTTTTTAACTGCTAGTGAGCACCAGGAGCCCAAAAGACTGCATTCTGAGGACCACAGTGTTCTCAGCTACACAGTGAACATCAAAACACCTTTAAGATTTACTGCTGTAAACTGCGTAGAGGCCTGAAATAATAAGGCATTAAATCAGAACAAACAAAATCACTTTCATTTGGCCATAGAGATGGAGAGGAGGAAGGGAAAAGCCTGAACTTAAGATTTAATAACCTTTAATATCAGAATGGGTTTGAATCACGCTTCTTTAAGATCACAAATATTCCTGAGGTGCATCTGAAACATGGTAAGGAGTATCTAACTAATGTAACGTGTCAAAAATAAGCAGATATAACATGTTTCTATTCTTTGTTCTTTGCCTAACCAAAATGAAATCATTTCTGACAAGGTACTAAAATAAAGAAGTGTAGTGGTTGCATACGTACATACATACATTTTTGTATCTAGCAGAAGCACCTTTCACTTTTTAGAACAGAAACCCTGATGAAAAAACATCTCCCAATACAGCTGATGTTGATTCAGGGGTTTTCCCACTCTTCTTGGCAGAGGAGCTTAGCCTGCTCACTTTGCAGTAGGATCTCAAAACTGTCTTCATGGTTTTTTATTTCAAGCTTTCAGGCAATAACTGGAGCATTTCTAAGGAAACGCAGATTTCTGTGTGATCCAGTATGGCTGCAATCATGCACCAGTTTAAGGAGTGACCGCAAAGTTAATAAAACAGTTACAAAACAAATGGAGAAACGGCACAAGGCACCACGCTAACGTAAAGGGCGCTTTTCACTGAGGGAAATGTGTTTGGGTCCATACTTATTATCAGACAAACTCTAACCCTAACGCAGCCACACAGAGGCAATCAGCCTGTTTCTTTGCAACAGCATCGCAGAGTGATTTAATTATAACCATCCCATGTGCAAGTAAATGCATTAATGTAAATTCAGCCAGAGAGATTCACTTTAAAGTCCCAGGCACTGATGATTCTCAAGCCAGCTTTCCATCATCATTTTATTTTCCTCTTCTCTAACTTTATCCTCTAACACTGGGCTCCATTTAACAGATGTTTATGTGCATGTTTTTATTCAGAAAAATCCAATCAGACAGCAGGGGGCTTATTTGTGTGAGACCGCTCCATGATTTACACTGTACACAACCTGAGAATATGCAACAAAGTCTGACTATGCTATTCACATTTTTTGGCACTGTGATATCTATGATGAAAGATTTCCGTTGTGTGATGTTTCACTGACCCTTACATAGTTTAAAAAAAACGGACTTGTGCTTTCTGTGTCCGTGATATTACAGCAGTGATTTATTTTCCGCATGCAGCCATCAGTCCGGTCTGGTTACCATCAGCCCAGCGCCAGCCACCTGTGCGCAGGCCCTCCTGTATTTACGTTGTGATAATCACAAAGGGGGATCTCAGCCAGATTGTGTATCTTATCTACAAAGAGCACTCACTCCCGTCCGGATCAAAAAGGCTACAAGAGACTCAAACAGATTAAAAACATGGAATGTTGGTACAAGATTTTAAAACGCCATGTCAAAACAGAATCAAAGAGAAAAAAAGAAACTCATAAAAAAAAGATAGTGGACTGTCGTGGCAGCAGGGATAAAAAAAAAAAAAAAAAAAAGGGAGACTTGATTTTATCCCAGTTTTTGGACAGTGTCCTACTGGGCTGCTCAGATCTCGACTGAGTCATCGAGTGCGACCCTCTCCAGCAGCACGCCGGCCTCTGCCAGCTACACAAACAGTGAGAGAGAACATGACATCATCCACTAGATACTCTCAAGGCCCGCAGTTCAGCAGGTTCAGACGCTCGGTGCAGATGGAGGCTCCTGTTCACATGTCGAAGTGTCTTTGAGCAAGTGTGTGAGTGAACGAGCGGCAAATAAGTGATTGAGCCTTATGGTAAAAAGCGCTTTTGTAAATTCAGTCCATTTACCATTTTTCTTTGTATTATGGCCAACTTCCCCCGAAGTGCTGGCCTGCTTAACAGACACTGGAAGTCATTATGAGGGGATTATGTTACGGTTAGGTCTGTGGTGGATATTTTTCTGTCCCTATTCCCCGCCCCCAGAAACACATTAAACTGGTGTGACAGAGACAACAGTTTGACCATGCTGGATGTTGATGTAAAGGGAATACAGTCTCTCTGGGCCATGGCCCTCTGCCGGCATGAGGAGGACGTTCCCTCTTGACCGTGCCCGGTGTAATAAGTACGACCAGCCCCGGCAGGAGTAAACGCAAATCTCTCTTCCCTCTGAGCGGCCCAGGCCGGAGACATCAATCCTCCCATGCAATCACCACGTCTACATTCAAACAGATTTCATTACACCCTCGCGACATCATACCCTTCAACAGCTAACATGCGGAAATGATTCTGGATTTTCGTCTCAGTTTAATAAACAGAACCCGACCAAGACTCCAGGTTTGACAGCTGGCAAAGAGCAAACAAGTGTATTGTTTTATTTTAATGGGTCAGTCCTAAAATGAGGTGTCAATATCACGATATAAAACTGTCATGGCAGCTTCTGACAGGAAAAATACAACCTTGTATAACTGAACCAGAGTGAAGGCTGGTGGGAGAAGGACAAGGAACAAGAAAAAAAAAAAACAGTAGTCCACCATGTGGCCCACAATCTATTCATTGCTCCCGTTTAATTTCTTTTGGGTGCATAATCCTTTCAGTTTCAATAGCAAATTTAACAGTCCCCAAGGCCTAAGCACCAGACTGGTCAATACAAAACCAGACAACTAATTACTGAGCGCACCACGCTCTCCTCTACCCCCTCCCCCTTTCTTCCTCCCCTTTTCTCTCCCTCATTCCTCTCTCTCTCCAGCAGCTGTGGGGTTCATGTACACAAGAGCAGCAGTCAGGCAGTATTAGGTTTCCACTTCCCAGATCTCCCTTAAAAGCCTGTCCCATAATGGCCCTTCAGTCACACAAACACGCATAGGGTTTCATACAAAAAAAAGCACACCCGCATGTGAATGTACATTCACATGGGCCATTCTCAAGATTCCTAAATTACAGTTCTACCTGCGTACATCTGTTTTCTAGCTTTTCTGTATTTTGGGTTCTAATTGATTTTCCTAACTTGGATGGCAAACTGGTTAATTGTTTTGATTCGATTGTTTTGTAGGGGCTAAACAACCCAAAAATGAATTGCATGGTTTGCTGAGAGACAACAACATAAATGTTCATAATGTCAGCAGTTAAGCAGTCGCTTTAACAGCGTGTAATTACCATGTAATTGACGCCTTGTTGTCAAGTAATAAATTAGAGCACAACTAGACAGGCTGCTTAGCTAATAAAAACACTAAAAGCTGACCTACATCTGAGCACTAAAGTGGTAAGAAGAGCTGAAACGAATCGTCAATGAATTGATCACCAGATGGACAGAAAATTAATCTACAAACATTTTGATTATCAATTAATTATTTAAGTCACTTTTCAACAAAAAAAACAAACATTCCTTGTTTCCAGCCTCTCCTTTGTCAAGATTTGCTGACATTCATGCTGACATCACATTGTAAACCGAATATCTTTGGATTTTGGACTATTAGGCAGAAGGAGAAGTGTGAAGACATCACATTGGGATTCAGGAAACTGTGATGGGTATGGGCATTTTATGATCCAAATATAATATAATATATAATTGTTATTATAATAATTGGCAGATTAAAAGAAAAATAATCATTAGTTGCAGCCCTAGACGTACTTACAGGATCTGTTTTTAGAAAGCAAAAAAGTCCCATCTTACGGTAAACCTAACATTGTTTCTTAATTAATGGAAACACAATTCCAACAATATCTATGATCATTGTGGTCATAGATATATAGACACATTGATAGAATTGAAAAGAAAGTTGGTTATTCATCAGGAGAAAACATAAACTTAGTCCAAAAAACCCAGAGCTGAATGTATTTTGCATATGGCAGTGATGCATATGGAGTGGGAACCCTCAGCTGACCCTATGACATATGGTGCTTGTGGTGTTTTCAGTGTAGATGAGAAAGAACTTATCCTCTGCTTCCCATGAGTCAATACCCTGGCTGTGACAATGATAACATGGTCATGATAGCATGCTCAGTGCTAACCCAGCCCCATGTTGTGTCGTGTTGTGACTGCTGTCCTCTGCTTTACAGCCTTCCTCTATAAACAGGCACACTCTCAAGGCTTTGATCATGACCCAGCGCACACAGCAACTCAGCACAGCCCCTAATTTGCTGATGGGTTTAAAAAGTCCCTAAGTTAAGATCACTTCCCTCAAATAATGGGAAGAGTTGCCCCCCCCCCCGTGACCTGAGTGGAGTGTCCTTTGTCTCACGCCTAATGTTTGCCTTAGCCCATTGTGTGTGCATTATCCAGCACCTCCACCCCTCCATGCAGCACAGCTTTGACGCGACAACCCCGCTGCACCACATTGGACTGCCCTCAAAGAGGAAATGCTAAATGTATGGAAGGCATTTCCCAGTGTGCCCCTGAGCTCTGGGCTCCCCTTCACCCCCCCCCCAACCTTGTGTCTATGTGACCACCGAGAGGATGAAATGGTTAAAGAAGCCGAGCTGTTTAAAATGGTGTAGAGATTCATGTGGCTAGAAACACTGGGCTCGACAGACACACACACACACACACACACGCGTACAACTGATCCCACAAAGGAGTCCTGCACCCCCTTCCCTTGCAAACAAAGAGGACGAGCTCCTGTCAGCTCAGCGACAAGCAGACAAATTGCCTATGATCTCTTGACCCAAGAAACAGGCAACCGTCCAAAAGAAATGGCTCTAAAATTTCCCAAAACAAAATAAGTTAATAACTTGTGTGCAATAATATGTAAATTGGATGCATCAAAGCACAAAGATCAACACTTTTTGAAATAAGGTCTTTAAAAGCCGAGATGCAGTAGCAAGTTTGATCTTGGCATTCTTTCACTTATCATAGGGACATTTCAATGGCAGATTTAAAGTTGGCTGGAGGTCGGTTGGTAAAGGGATAAAAAAATAAACATAGTCTTTCTTTCTTTCTTTCTTTCTTTCTTTCTTTCTGCTTTGTGTCAGTAAGGACAGCTGGATAAGAAATGGATCACTGGTAAAGGGACACACAGTCTCCATCACAGATATGACATCACCCCCTTTATAACCAACCCACTGGGGGCCATTTGTGCTAGAATTCAATGCGGTGTGTAAGAGTGTATGAGTGTGTGTTTGTGTGTACATGTGCATGCATGCAATCTGTAAATTAGTTGTTTTTGCAATAGCGTTCTTTATATCAATAAGTTCAAAGACCAACATGTTGTTCTATTTTTCTTATTCATATGGTAATAATAAGTTTAATTGAATAATTTAGCCATGGTTATCCATTTTTTTGCAGAAAACAATAAACATCTGTGTTATTTTCCATTGGCAAGGCCCAAGACTTGGCTCAAGTCATTAATAATTCAATAAAGAATCTGACTTATGATGCATATCATCTGTCATCATTATCTGAGTGTTGAGTGACATCTTGCATCCATCTGTCCTTTATACTATTAATTCATGCTAATGACCCATAATGTCATGAGTGTCTATGTTTCGCCATAAAAATGAAGTTTAAGTTGTTTTCATGACTTCATTCCTACAGTGACAAATCATGGCGTAGGTCACCCTTCTGGTTTAGATCCAAAGCTTTAAGGTGGGGTAAGTAATTTAAATCTAGGCTCCTCAGGGTCTGCTATCTGTACTTTTTAGTTCACCGAGAAATGCTGTTGTTGTGACCTTAACTATAGAAGCAGAAGAATTGCAGATGCAACTGTAGCGACAGTTTGCTAACCCGCAACTTAGCTAACGTTAGTTACATTACTTGCAGTGTTTCTGTTTGCTCTTTATCATGGTACCTGTTGGGGTTTTCCAGAATATCTCACTCCACCTTTGCACAGCTTTAAGATCCATGTGACTCCAGCTATCACTTACTACTGTCTTCGGATGACCGAAGCTTTAAGATCCATGTGACTCCATTGCCCACAGGGTATGATGAGTGAAAATAATGTCTCTGTCTTTAGAATATCCCTTCACGTCTGAATTCATACTTTGGCAGCTCAATGGTGATGGCACATTAATTGTGTCAAACAGAGGAAGGGCCTTAAGTGATTTAGGCTGCACGTATCCTCTTGCATCCTCTTTGTAGAGGGTTCTATCCGGGCGGAGTGAGCCACAGCACTGCTTAAAGCCGTGTGGTCTTGAAAACAGAAGCTTGTAGAAGTGTAAACAAGTCAATGGGAAAGATTAAAAGAATTAAAGAGAGCTGAAGTTTACATATAAATTGAGTGGGAGTGCATCTCGGAGTACATGTTAGAAGACCAGAGTTCTGATTGGGCACAAGGCGAGCAAAACTATGTACTTATTGCACAGTTTTTACAGTACTTTAGGAAAAGCAAGGAATCCACCTAATTTTTCTTAATTTTCCAGTTAATTAACCACAGATAAGATAAAATACAATATATAGCTCAGCTGACAGGAGGACAATCTTCTCAAGAAACATTATGTTGTGATCTTTGATCAACTGTTGCTTTACACAGAGCTGCTGTCAACGATCTAAACCACAGGAGATGATTCAACCTCTGAGCAGAACAAACCCAGCCTGTAATGGCTCAACATGTTGATAAACTGTGACAATAACGGCTGCATCCACAGGATGATGCCTCTCCTGTCTTATGAAGGACAAATTTGCCCATCTATTTTAATAAAGTTTGCCATCCAAATTTGGGATGGACCATAATCATATGACTGATCATGCTTTTTGCAGGATGTTGCTAGAATCCCAGAAGAGCAACCAGCCAAGCTGGATCAACAACCTGAAGTCTGTCTGAGAAAGTAATGACTGTGCCGGTCAGATTTGTCGAAGCACTGAGAGACAAGGATTCCGGAACAAGATACATCAGTCAGGATCCTGTTTTCTTGGCCTTCAGGGTTATGAACGCCTTGGGCTGCATGAACAGCTGCATTGTTGGAGCAGTTCTTCTCATTATTCACATCATATTCCTTCCCCGGAACAGCATGGATACAGCAGTCACACACTGTATGCCCGCATTAGTCAAACTCAACTAGAGGCCTATTCCTTCATCCAGTCTCAAGAGGTAACTTGTGCGTACCAATGGCCAATGAGGAACTGGGGTGTCTCATTAAGGGTACTTCACATTTTCTTCAAATTCACAACAGAAATATCTTCCCAGATAGAATTCAGTGGTGGACCTGAAGGTCTGATGTTTGTTACTCAAACTATTTTATTGTTCAAAATGTAAAAACTTGGTTATTCTGCCTGAATAACTCTGTGTGTGACAGAAAGTGTTGTGGAAATAAGAGGACAGGCAAACAGGGTTGTCACTCATTACGTTTACATGCACTTTAGTAATTTGATCACAACCCGAGTAAGGCAATACTGAGATTATTGCGAATGTCATACAAACATCTTAACAAAGTTATCTTACTTGCATTAAGGTTGTAATCGGAGGAAGCACAACTCGATTTGTAGAGATGGATGACCCATCGATCTTTCAAATGACTCTCGACATGTATACACCACATAGCTTGGTTTCTGTCAATGTTATGATTTTGCACATGTGCCACAAAAGTGACGGAGTGAACCAGGTGCAAAACGTTGTCTTTGAAGAAAGGGCCACCAGGCGAGCAGCCTTGAATTACAGCTCGCTAACACCATGGTAATAGTGGCGTAAAAGTTTAATAATGAAGAGGTTATAGTTAAGCACCAAAGTAATGACCAGGTATTAGCTTGGTGTTAACGATAGGTACATCTGGGTACATAAACAAAGGGTAACAATGGGGAAACACATTGAAATATAACATCTAAACATATAATTTGTACAGTATTACCTTGAAACAAAAGGGAATGTTAGGAACATAAGGAAGGATGGATTTCAGCATTATAATATGGTAATTACCATTATTTGAATTTTCATGTGATTTTGAAGGTATTACACTGTTGCTAGCCCATAATATCGTGAAAACGTCAACCTATAATACCTTATTATTATCAGGTTATTACCCCTTTAATGCACTTTGTTTTAGCCTCTTATCAAATACAGATTTCAGTCTAATTTTACCCAGATATGTCTAATGTTAATACCAATACCAATGTTGCCTGGTTATTATTTGGTAATTACATGGTATTAGTTAAGTATTACTGCTTTATCTTAAACTATTACTACACTATTACCATGGTAGTACTGCGCTGTAAAGTGCAACTAAACATGCTTTTTGTGTCAACAGCAAATGGATATCCAAATGCAAGAACCACTGCATTTACGGGAAATTGTTTCCCTACAGGCCTTCACAGATCCTTATGGATGTTATCAACCCACTCATATAGAGCAGGGAGTGGCACAGATGTGTCCCTATTAAAATGATGGTAAATATTACATTAAGAACATTGTGGCACTATTAACATGCTCACTGAACAAGGAAAAATGTCCTTGGAAGGAAAACTAAATGGTAAATCCGCAATTTCTCTCCTGGTCGAGTAGCAGAAAAGGAAACACCTACTATTTCCTGAAGCAGTCAGATGCTGCCTGCTTTCTGAGTTTCTGTTTTCATTCTGAATGGCACCTCTGTCATTCACATGGCAGCAGCAGGCTAACAACTAATAAATCACTGCTACTAAGCCACTAAGTGAGCTTTTCCTTTCACTGCTTGCAAACAACAACCGGGCTAATTTATAACCAGAGGAGGCATGAGAGAGAGGCTAAAATTGGCTGTGGAGGTCAGGCAGGTTATCTGACGACGTGTCTTCACCTGGCACAAAGGACAATAAACAACTAAAATCATCTGCAGACATACACCAGATGAGCACTATTTATAAAAACATGAAATACCTCCCAGCTTTAAATAATCCAGTCTCCTTGATGAGAGGATAACCTGTACCATACCATCTGGTTTAACAGCAACCCACAAAACAATTTTTTCCTGCACCTGTAGTCCTGTGAATTCAGAAACATTTTAACCCACCTAAATTGTGTTTTTATTAAGACTCGCAATTTACTTTTTTAGTTACCAATTGTGCTTTATGATTTATAGAAATAGAATGCATTGAGTCCAACTGCAAACAACAAGCAGACTAAGAAGAGACAACAACAGCAAATTCTCTAAAAACATTACATGACACAAAAAAAACTCCCTTAAAGCCCTTGAGGGACGAGTGAAGCGGTTTGAACTGAAAAAATGTTATCGACTTCTTTTCCCTGATCAAAGCACAGAAAGCTTTAGGATGGCAGACAACACAAACACAGTGTGTTCCTGAATTCATTTTTAAAGCTTTAGATTAGATTTGTTCAAGTGCCTATGAGAGAAAAGATTTGAAACTGTATAAAAAGCTCTTGATCAACAAGAAAGTCATCCACAAATGCATCTTCTCTTTCCCAGTGCTGAGCAGGCAATTTATGTTTCTATATTTTGTCACATGGTGGAAGCTGAAGCAGTAGCCAGCTCAAACAAGAAGGCAACTTTTTGACAGTAACTTCATCAGTCCTCGTTAAGAAGGTGTGCAGAGCCGCTTCATTAGATTGTGACCCACATGCCCAAAATAGAGAACTAGATTCTGCTGCAGACACAGTTTGTGTGCATTTATAAAAGAGCACTAGTAGAGACTTCCCAGCACACTATAAGTTAAACAGACATTGTGCAGCACAGACAGCAGACCAAAAAGTAAATTCATACAGGCCTAACTAAACTTTTTTTTTTTGCTTCCCTCTAAATACCACCTTTCAGAGGAGAAATAAGACCATCAATGCCGGTCGAGACGTTTCATTCCCATGATAGTGAGATGTCTAATGAAGGGAGGGAGCGAGGGAGGCACAGAGCGAGTGAGTCAGAGAGACGGGTTCTGATTTCCTCAAAGGGACGGGGGAGTGAGGTCAAAGCCCCAAACTGCCAATGAACCATCAAGGTGAGACACATAAATCACGGCTCTCAAGTTCAAACAGCTTCCTAAAAGGAGTTCACTCAGCTCAGCTCAGCTCAGCTCAGCTCAGCTCAGCTCCCGGACCTACACACCCCAGTACTCTCTGGCTGCAAATTTGTTAAAGACTAATCATAGATTTTCACAGTTACCACTGAGTTATAAAAAATGTTTGTCCCTTATACAAATGTATTTAAATTTTTTTGTTTTTAAATTATATTTTAGGATTTTTGTGAGATTCAGTAAGTTTGTTAGGGGGTTAGACCGTTCAGTTACTTAAACATGTTGTTTCTATTGTCCAGTTTTATCGGGCAATGATGTATGTATACAGACCTGATAAAAATATTATCATTACAAAAAGGTATTAGGTGACCATATCAATTCTATATTATTAATTATCTGGTGAAATAAAATCTATGGCGAAAGGTACTCGTAGTAATTCGTCATGACTAACTATACTGTAAATTCCACCATAAATATTCAAATAGACAACAACAACGGTAGCTTTAGCAGCTATATGCAAGGCCAAGTGGTATCCCTTCATTAACCTAATGGAGTTATTCAGTCAGCCTGCAGTAACGCATTCATTTGCACTGGCAGCAACAAAATTCTACGGAGATGAACCGATTGCTAATAATCTGCAAGAATCCTTTCAGTAGCACTATCCACAAAATCTGGTTTCATGAAGCACTGTATCGTGGGGCTGATAAAATGTGAAACGTGGTTTAGTCTACAAGAGACACTGTGAACTTGGAATCTTAAGTTTGTATGATTTCTTTCTCAACAATAAGTTAGCTGTGCATTTCCCATCTTTGAGAGTAATTGTCTGCTTCTATTGTATCACCTGAAGAGAAATTCTATTTAAAAAATACAATGAGATCTAAAAAGGGCCTGGCAGTTTTGTCAGATGGGTATGGTGTGTCAAAACATCGATGCCTATTGTCTCAGTGCTGCACTCACCCCAGATTTAAAAATTCCAAGCTCATGGAAAAGTAAAACCACTGAACAATTGATCAGTTTCATCAGTTAAACAAATGGCCTCCACTACAAACCTCCTACAAGCCAGCTGAAACGTTTTGACGCAGGCACAGAGACAATGTCATACTAAAAAAGTTTTCAGAGCCATTGTACTGCCTGGACCGAGTGCCATTCTCTTTGACCCCTCCGAATTCCCTTCCCCCAGTCGGCCTCCTCTCCACCTCCCTTCATGCTCTACCTTGACCCTAAAAACTTGGTACAGATTTGAATGCACGAAGCCCGTCTTATTACTAGAGCTCACAAATGAACTGTAAAAATGAAACATAAGCTTGGACACATTAAAGGAAGTGGAAGCAAAATGTAGGCTTCATTTTTTATGCTCAAAAACAGTCCAACAAAAGAACCCATTGGCAACATATTAATCAAAAGCAACAAGGAACCAAACACAGTGCTGAGAATTTAGGCATATGGATATCTTTGGGGAGTGCAGAACTTCCAAAAAGTGTAAGAGAGAGAAAGAAAGAGGCACCTACCACGTAGATCCCGACATCCGAGCCCAAGAATGACAGATTCCTCTCTTGTCTATCTCCGATCCACTTCCATTTTTCTGAGATCCCATATGGCACCCCCCACCCCTCCGAGAGGCAGAAAGCAGAGAGAGTGCAGCAGAGGCAGAGTCAAACACACAGGGAGAGAGAGTG
>JAPMOB010211857.1:0-52145 GCA_029875015.1 Lepomis gibbosus | reverse complement strand
ATATATATATATATATATATATATATACACATATATATATACATATATGCATATATATTAATTAACATATATAGATATATATGTTCATAATACACCCTCTACTGTACAGTCCTCACTCCATTCCACTCTCACAATGGTCTGTCATTAGCTTATATAACATGGGTTGACACGTAGGTTGAGGTTTTTATCTTGTAATATAATTAGTCATGTGAGGCCTCGTCACTTAGTCATGTGATTTCTCCAGGGCACTATCACATCATCTCAGTCAGTGATTCTCACTCTAGTGCTTACAGGTTTGAATGGTCCAATAATCCGAGAAGCAATTCCTTTCCCCTCCATACTGTTAGAATTGTCCTCTTTCTTCTCGCCTTCTTTCTTCACTGGAAGGATTCCCTATGATCAAAAAATAAAACACTGTTTTGGTGGACATGGTCAGGCTTATTTTAAGCAGACAAAAAAAATCCTGAAAAACCTCTAGGTGCTGAAGCACGAGTGCCACTTTTTTTGCCACAGTTTTTGTTGAAGTTTTCATATGTATTTTAATAATTGTTGTTTACATAACTTTCGAAACTAGTAAATGACAAAACCCCTCTGTTTCTCATATTCAAATGTAACACCATTTTATGAAGATCTTCCCCTTAAACTCTTCATATTTTGTCTGTAGACATTGCGGAAGGTCTGAATAGATTCTGACCTCGGTTTTGTTCACTAATATCCTAAGACATGGAGGTAGAACAGGTTAAACTATCGGGACGTACATACCAAAGACAAAATTAAATCTACATCTTTATTTCTATCATTAGTTGGTGGTGGTTAGCTTGTGGTCAGACTACATAAATCCTTTTGCTGATGACTCATTAGCCTTCAGTAAAGCCCAGACTACAGCCCTGCACATACTTACAGGGAATGTGCCACTGACCAGGCTCGGCCTGCCTTTAGGGTATGGATTTCCTGGTATCATACCACAGGAGGAGATCATGGCCACAGGAGCTTTGCAGCCAACCTTACACACCTAGTGATACATAAGTAGTATTATTTCAGAAACGGTGTGTGTGTGTTTGCTTGTGTGTACAGCACGCATTACAACATTACAATTTTTAGGGTCACAGATAATGCATTAACCATAGACTGTATAAAATAAGGCATTAATACATGACAATCGATATTTTTTTTTCTATTTTTTCATTGCATAAATTGTGTGTCCCTGTACAAGACATTCACATGAGATTAGCAAATAGATTTTCTATGTTAATCTACATATAACACAACCAACACCATGAAGTTAATTTTGTACATTTACATTTAGCTGACGCTTTTACCCAAAGCGACTTACAATTGCTATACATGTCAGAGGTCGCACACCTCTGGAGCAGCGAGGGGTTAAGTGTCTTGCTCAGGGACACAATGGTGGGGGGAATGAACCCGGGTCTCTCACACTAAAGGTAGGCGTCTTATCCATTGCGCCATCACCATCCTTGTAAAATGGAACTTACTTGCTCCAGTATCCTCCGAGCCCGCTTCTTCTCAGACAAGTGTATGCGAAACAGATCCTCCACAGGGCGATAATTTTGAGCATCTGAAATGTTCCTGTATAGCAACAGAAATCCGATTTAATAATTTCACGACCAAACAGGCTAATATCACAAGATCTGGCTTACAGTGTTTTAAAGTCTGTCCAGGTTTCTTAAATACATTTTTGAAATTTACTCACAAAGCTATATATTCCAGAACAATCAGTCTGTCCTTTGAGAAGGTGAAGCAATTCAGGATATTTGCAACTTTGGTTGTAGGGATTGCAACCATTTTCTAAAGGCAACAGAGGGAGAAACATATTTAACTAACACTTTAAAACATACCAATGACATGTAGTTGTTTCTACACACTTCCACTGTATATATTTTTTTAGCAAAATATTATTGGATAAAAATATTTACCAATGCAAACCAACAACTTTGGTGCCCCAATCACATAAAACACCTGTTACTCACATGCTGCAGAGCTTTAACTGCTTTGATCTGTGGCTCTGCCCATGAGAAGTACTTCAGTATCTCCATCACCTGCAGATGTTCAAGACACTGTTACAACTTACAATAAAACTAAAGATGCACTGCTCTAGGATGAAGTAGTGTAAAAAAAAAAAACATGACAATTTTGCCTAGCATTGACAAAAAGATACTTCAACTAGGGCTGGGCAATAAAACAATAATGATAATTATCACAATATAATTTTCCAATAACAATTTAACAAATGTTCTATAAATGTTTGATTTAATTCTAAGACTCACAAATGTATTAGCACTTCATTTTTCTATTAAGATTTTTATTTTGTTGAAGAAAAGGGACTGAAAAAAGATTTTACTTTTTTTTAAAATTTTCACATGCATATTTGTTGAAAAAAAGATTTCATCATAATTGTTTTGAATGTTTCACCTCAGATTTGTGAAGTGATCCACTGTTTGGCATCAAATGTTTGCCATGTTCTAACCATTAAGACTAGTTTAAAACCACAATTAACCATCTGTTGTCTTCGATTTTCATTTAGAAGAGAAAATCTGTTTTGAAAGAAATAACAATTTTACGTTGATCGTGATAATTATCGATATCAAATGATATCATTTTTTAATGTGTTAACATTTTTGGCCATATCGCCCTGCCCTAACTTCAACGCTATGTGAGATTTCCTATATTAAGTTGTAGCCATACCTTTATTCAGCACAACAAATAATTGCAGATACGTATTATTCCTCAGAACACATTGAATCTAATATATATGCCAAAACACACAAGTTCCATTATGAGCCATATGGCGAGATTTTGGGATTACATTTTTATTTCATTATGGCATGCACAAACTGTGAAGGACTTTGCAAATTTGTGAGAAACCTATCTATCCAGTGTGGTAAAACAGTGGTAAGCGGGAGGATCTTACTGCGCATAAACTGAAAGGTATAACACGACAACACGACAGTGCAGCTGTTTGGACAGTTAACTTACCTGCTCACTTGAGAAATATCCATGCACCTGCTCTATGGCTTTGATCCGCTGATCAGTCAGGACGCACTGAAACACAGGATAAAGAATAATCGAACCCAGAAGTTGAGACGATTTGAGATATTAAATCGGACTATGGGATTAGACACTCTTTACCTTTTTTATCTCGTCCAATACAATATCAAATGATTTCTTATCCATGTTTGTAGATTCAAACAAACGTTCGCCTCTTTGTCAATAAACAGTTATTACACCACACAACTCATAAACAGACAACAGATGAGGAAATTCAAGATAAAATGTATTCGGGTGACTCTACGTCTAAATATAATGTTAGTGCTCCAACGTTACTGATTTAAATTCATAATGCAGCGAATGCATTTTAAGCAATGGCTATTGGCAGGAAATTATTAGCTCCGTAATAAAGCTGCATGATTCTTATATACGATACAACTTTCCGGCCGTGAACAATGACTTCAAAACAAGAGAAGCTGTGTGTGCAGTGCAAAACCTGTCTGCACCAGATTTGTCCGCAGCTAACAACAAGCTAGCCAGCTAGCCAGCTACAGCGACCTTACTACTGAGCACAGCTTAACAAAAATACACTAGAAAACGCGACAAATTATTAGTTTAGTCTTAGTTTGAATTCAGTGTTGTCGATAATTACGACAGAAACTGCAAAATATAAAAATCCATTATAAAATTCTTAAAATATCACGCCGAGAAAGATAGCACGGATGCTAGCATGCACTGACAGCTGGCCCTAGTAACGTCAACACCGAAAAGGACCCCTCTGAGGCAGCCTGTCAGAAAAGACATCCTGCAGCAAATTATATAAAAATAAAATTAAAATTAATTTACATTGAGTAATATTATCAGTACAGAGACGGGATTTATAGTCAACGCACTTTGTAATTCAATTAATTTTAACTCATATAATTTTTATGGTCTAGTTTGGTGTTTCTCTGAAGTTATTGCCAGGCCAATTTTGGACAGCGTACAGGAAGTAAACATGGAACGGGTCGCGGCAGCGGAATAGAAATTGTTTTTGTAATTGTAAAAATGGACCGGTTTTCGTGGTCAAATGGGCTCTTGGAAATAAACGAAACTTTAGTGATCCAACAACGAGGTGTTAGACTGTATGACGGGGATGATAAGGTAACTGTATAGCTTTGTTTTCTAATAGCTAAGTTGATGGCCTAGAGTTGACAGTTGAATAACGCAGCGATAACTTAACTTAATGGCGGTCCATGTTAGCTGCCTATGAAGTTTAGGTATATAGGAATTTATTATGCGAAAATAATAAATTCATATCCTTTCTTGTCATTGCACCAGGCTAAGCTGGATGTTGGAGTTGTCTTGTTGAGCACTCATCGGTTGATATGGAGGGACGTTAAAAATCATGTAAGACAACAGTGAACAGGACAACACACTGACTGCATTGATTGTGTGTTCATAGATATGTCCTGTTACATTGTGCTGACTATCATGATGACTTCTGCATTTCTCTTGCCATCTGTAGGACTGCTGCATAGCCATGCCACTATCACAGATCATCTTCTTTGAGGAGCAGTCTGCAGGAATAGGAAAGAGGTGAGTGTCGATAACCTGCATCTTTTGGTTTCTAAAATCAGAAAGGAGCTAGGATTATTACATGAAAAATGAGCAAACAACCAAATGTTGTGTTTTTATACCTAAATGTAGCCTATAGTTGACCAAATAACTTAAATCAAGGTCTACTTACTAGCATTATCTTGAGCATGCAGCTGAATCTAGTGGATGGAGTATGCTCAGTTGTTGTATTTGGGGAAAAGATCATAGCCCCCTTGTCATCAAAAGCTCTGTGGAAAAACTAGTAGGTGGAGCTTGAGTTAAGATGTTTTTTTCTGTCAAACCAGTATTTCCACAGTCAGGAATTAACTCACTGTTGATAACAACAATAATTTCTATTTACAATAAGAAAATGGTAAATTAATTATTGTCATTCATCCTGTAGTGCAAAAATAGTTATCCACCTGCATCCAACACCTGCCAACAAGGAGCCTGGACCCTACCAACACAGCAAGTACTCCTTCATCAAGCTGTCCTTCAAAGAACATGGGCAGATTGAGGTAGTCCCATGTATATAAACAGCTAAAATAATGTTTTGTTTTCATTTTTTGTGCATATTGTTCACCCTACAATGACCTTTCTTTAGAGAGACTGTATTTGATTCTTTGGTAGCTGGAACTGACATGGTGTCGTGTGCTTGCAGTTTCACAGGAGGCTAACGGAGGAAATGATTCAGAAGAGATGGGAGAATACACCAGTTTCACAACCCATCTCCACCGGAACCAGCTCTCAGGTTAGAACCTGAACAGAAGTTCCTCCTCACTCGACTAGAATCTTTTCCTTACCGCTGTCTTATATAGCTAGAATTTGCCTGATTGAGATGCCAGGGGGTTACGTGATCTGTTTTCACACCACAGGACTGTAACTGTGTCAGCCAAAATTGCCATTCAATATGTGATGTACATGGAAATGAGACTCCTCATTGTTCCACATGGTGGCAGTCTTGTGACTATATTATAAGTATGAAAGTTAAAATAGTCAGAATTATGGTCAATATGTTGCACATTCCAGTCTCTTTGTCTTCAAACACTGTACAGATCTTTTCAGTTTACAAACAGATATATTTTACATATTTTCTAAAATATATTTTTCATATTTGTAATTATAAATTTCTATTTTATATGAACGATTCTTGACTTTTGCAGTACTTGTTGTTATGCAAGGCAAACTCCTTGCATGTAAAAACCTACTTATCAATAAACCTGATTCTAATGTGTAGCTCAGTTGTTAGAAATTGGCATTAACTTTCAGATTACATTTGCCTTTTTTTTTTTATAAACTGTGTAAAATCATAGTTATAAAATTAATTTAGGTACTGTTAACAGCAGTTGGCCACAGTTTGTAGCCTCCTCCATTTTTGTTTTTCCTTGTCCTTTGAGGGTAGTCAACCACTTTTAAATTGCTTATATGTTTCACTTTGTGTGTCTTTTTTTCCTTTGCTGCCATGTAGGCAGGGAGGACACGTGCAGTGGGGATCGTTGGCATTGAGAGGAAGATAGAGGAGAAGAGGAAAGAAACAGACAAAAACATTTCTGAGGTACTGTAAAGCGAAAATAATGAAATACTGAGAAATGTGTTAGAATGGGAATTGTGGTGGTGTCTCTCTAATATAGGGTTACAGATTTGATTAGACTTAAAGAGATAAATAAAGAGCCCATGTCTCTTGCCATCAGTATTCTCCAAACTGAAGTGTTGTATTTAGCTGTATGTTGATGAACATGGCTGTGAAGACACTGAGAACACAGTGGTTTGGTTTTAAAAAGTTTCCATGAATGTTTTCATCTGTTTGTTTGTTTGTTTTTTCGCCATAAAATGTCACCATCGGAATTTATTGTAACTGACATGAATTCAAACTGACCACAGCCGCTGTGACACCATGAAGTTATGCATTTATACAACCACAGTTGGACATATGCATGTCTTGAATATGAATTAAATTTAAATTACATATATTTAGCTTTATGAAAGGTATGACATTGAAACAAATGTGAGTTCAGGGTTAGGGGGAATGTTCAGTTCATCAGCCAGAGGAGAGGCGGGGTTGCTGTGGAATGATTATATCTGTAGCCATGAAGTTTTGAGGTTTATTTAATTGAACATTTTTGTTCAACTAAATAAACCTCATTTTCTCTTTTTTCCAGGCCTTTGAAGACCTCAGTAAGTTGATGGTGAAGGTAAAGAATGCTTTCCTTTATGCTTTTGTATGTTTACATTTCCCTGTAGTTACAATAAGTGCATTTCAAGCATGTGGATACAATCCAAAAAATGCAAGAATCACACAAGTGCATCCGCTTCATCAAATACGTTGGCCTGCTTCAAATGCTACATATAGAACAATAAGAGAATATACTGCATATACTGGAATTTGTTAAATGATTTTCTACTCTAATAACAGGCAAAAGAGATGGTGGAGCTGTCCAGATCTATAGCCAGCAAGATTAAAGACAAGCAGGGAGACATAACAGAAGACGAGGTGAGGACTTATCCAGCACTATTACAGAAACAGGAGGACAATGGATGTTATTTCAAATTACTGTACATTCAGGAGTAGTTACCTTTAATCATACAAGCCTCTAAGTAATACTCTCCTGGACCAATATACACAAAATGTTTCTTATATGATGCCTGATGCACATATTCACACGATAATAGCGTTATTATGATGCCGCCTTTTATTTAGAGCTATGTTCTGCTTTATAGACCATCCGGTTTAAGTCCTACCTGCTGAGCATGGGTATTGCCAACCCTGTTACCAGGGAAACGCATGGTTCAGGTACACATTACCATTTGCAGCTGGCTAAGCAACTGGGAGATATGCTACTGGCCCCTCTAGAGGTAGGTGTCAATTTTTGTGTGTCATGCATTTCACATATACACATGCTAATATAAAACACTAATTTCAATCATCTCCTTCGATTCTGAATCTACTTCTCATACTTTCTTTCCACCACTCCCTACTGTCTCAGGAGCGTGGGGGTATGATGGCTCTCACTGAGGTGTACTGTCTCGTCAACCGTGCTAGAGGGATGGAGGTAATGCTCACACAAATGCACAAACAAAACCGCGAATAATTCCATAGAACATGTATGTTCATTCTAGCTTAATTGATAGTATAACACAACTTTGCTATCTATACATTCACACACAGATGTCTTTGGTGGCCTGTCAGATACTGAGGTTATTTTTTCCTCCTTTTCCGCAGCTTTTATCTCCAGAAGATTTATTAAATGCGTGCAAGTTGTTTGAATCGTTGAAGCTCCCGCTGAAGTGAGTTTGAGTTTTTTTTGTCTTTATATTGTATTGTTTATTTATTATTTAATGTAATCTGTGTGCACTTTCATGCATTCATTTGTGTATAGACCAGACTAAGAGGGTTGGTGCCTGCTTCACAGGGGCCAGGCTCTTCCTGCCTGGCTTCCTGTTGTTGGAAGTGGTGGCCAGCCCTCTGACTGTCATTTCCTGTCACTTCCTGGGCTTTCAAAAGAAACACTGGCGTATTTCCCTACCATGCTGGTCCTAGTAGCTTCAAGCTGGTGGCTGCTTTAGCTAGCTCCCTATTGTAGCTTGATAAAAGATCACTTTGGCATTAATGTTGACACGATGACTGTCTCTTTCTCTCTCTGTCACACACACACACACACACACACACACACACTTTACTTCATCTGTCTTGTCCTGTTTATAGGCTGCGTGTGTTTGACAGTGGTGTGATGGTGGTCCAGCTGAAGTCTCACAGCGAAGAGGAAATGATAGCCTCAGCACTGGACAATGTAAGCTGTACTGTAAGAAACATTATACTGACATTGACATGGTTTAGACAATCAGATCTGCTATCTTTGAAAAATGTCTGGAGATAAGTCACAGTCAAACCTTTAGGTTCTCATTTTTTGTCTTATTCCCTGCCTTACCTCTGTATATCATCACCTTCCTCTCCTGCAGGTGACAGACAAAGGCTCCTTGACAGCAGAGGAGTTTGCAAAGCTCTTGGGACTCTCTGTTCTTCTTTCTAAAGAGCGGTAAGTTAACTCATAGATACAACTGAACAACATTAAACACAGCGCTACTGTATATTGATGGGCATTATTCACCACAAGAGCCTTCACTTTGCTTTAAGCAAAAGGGCTGTACTTTACCAAGACCCATCATTTCAGTCGATCTGTTTTACTGCACATTACTGTCATAACAATGATAATATTCACAGTTGTCTTCATTTCTCATTTTATTGTTCTTTTATGCTGCATTTTGTTACACATGTCTTCTTCTGCATTTCTTTGTGTCCTCTTCTCTCTTCCTTCCTCCGCTCTAGGTTGTTGCTGGCTGAGAAGATGGGCCACTTGTGTAGAGATGACTCTGTGGAGGGTTTGAGATTCTACCCAAACCGATTTTGACCTGTTTAGAGTCATTATTGTTGAGAAAAACAAACAAAGAAAAATAACTTAAACTGGGCTGCACTGTCTCTGCTGTACATACTAATGTACAGCAGCAGAGTGCTTGCTGTACTGGACTGCCTGGTTATGATTATTGAACAGTTAGTGTTTTGTTTGTGGTAATTATCTGCAAATCCACTGTGGGTACTACCAGCTATTTTCTATTTAGGTCTAAGAGCTTGACTATATCTTTAAAAAGTTTTTTATCAAAAAGATACTGTAGCAAAGTGTTCCCAGATTTGCTTGTTTGTTAAAGTGATCATCATGTGTATTTGGTAATAAATAAACTGATTTATGATGGGATATGCAGTGTAAATTTCTTTGCTCTGATTTTAGAATTTCATGGATGATGCATACTTGGGGCAGCTGTGGCTCAGGACGTAGAGTGGGTTGGCCGTTAATTGGAAGGTCGGCGGTTCAATCCCCGGCTCCCCCCAGGCTGCATGTCGAAGTGTCCTTGGGCAAGACACTGAACCCCGAATTGCCCCTGGTAGCTGTTCCGCCAGTGTATGAATGTGAGTGAAAGGTGAATTCAGATGTAGTGTAAAAGCGCTTTGAGTGGTCGAAAAGACTAGATATACAAATACGGAGCATTTACATTTACTTGTGTATACCTTTTTGCAAGTAGTGTTAACTGTTCTGAAAAGCCCCAACGCCACTGATCACTTTTTCCTCTGTGAAAAATAAATTAATGTAATAAATGATTAAAGAATAAAACCTGTCATGCTGTCTTATCTTCTGAGAAGGTACAGAACATGCGCAAATGTCCAGATTTCAAAGAGTCTAAATACCATGATTCACCTTCAAAACGCGATTCTTGTCTCTTCTTCAGTCAGACTGTCTTTTAATGTAATACCCTTCATCTAGTATACATTCAAGATAAAATAGGATGCCTGATCTGCTGGCAGTTTGGTTCACAGCATATAAAATAAAGGGCACATTGCCAAATGTCATTCTTCAGGTAATCCATCCCTCTTTGTGGAGGTTGTGTTATAGAAATTCCAGTTGTGACTGTTTTGAAGCCAAAGTGAAACCCTATTAACTGGTACAGTTAAGCTTTCCAGACAGGTGCTTGTAAGTTTCACTTGACTGTAAAAGAAGTATTAATGAATGCGTGAGAATATTGTAATGAATAGCACCTGGTCTAAGTAGGTTCATGTCTAAATGTGTATACTTGCTGATGGGAGTGTTACAGCTGTACTTTTATTTTTAATCTTAGTATGTCCCTGTAGGGCTTTTTACACACAGACTAGAAAAGTTCTTTGTTCCCATTGTGAACGGAGCAGTAAAGGCTGTTTCATCTCCAGAGAAGCTTCCTGTTTTCTGCTCACTCTCTCTGGAGGAAAAATGAAGGTCTGCAGAGCTCTACAGCTGATTAGATTACACTAACATGTGGCTCACCTATTGATAGTAGATGAACTCATTTGGTTTAGGGAAAGAAAGGAGAGCCAAACTGATGCATGTCTGATCGTAGTAATTAAGGATGAAAGTATACTTTGGGTGAATGTTTTTCTACACAAAATAGGTCCTGTTCTTGCATGTTGAGATGGACTGATTTTACTCAATTGTCCGTTTTAAATTAATCCATATCCTGAATGTCTGAAGTTACCTGATTGTGTGAGATGAATAGTTGTGCAGTTTATTAAAAACGACTGCATTGTATAAAACATTTTATTGTGTTACTCTGCCTCCTACGCCAACAAGGACACACAATGCTAGTTTTTGTTATAAATGTAATCTCTTTTAACAACCCCTTTGCATTTGATTTATGTGCGACTGCAGGAGTGAATTATAGACGTTCTGTTCTCTCTATGTAGTCATTTTCCTTAGGCACCTGTGCTGAAGTCTTTTGAGGACCCAGGGGCCTGTTTTTGAAACTGGTAATCTCTTGAATGATTCACTATTAACATTGCATTATAATATATAACCTGCCAGGAGGGGAAAGGGTCTTTCATTGGTGCTTTTGTTTTCTGGTCTTTACCTGTTAACCTATATAAACAGCATTTGCACAAAGTAACCTAATTTACAGCATGAGTCTCAGTTTTATCACATAAGTTCAGAACCCAACCAGTGAATAGTTTTGGTTCATTTTGCATGTTAATCCTACCAGGCAGGAATGTACCAAGCAAAACTCAGTTTAAAAGGCAGACATGGGCTTTTGAGATGACGTGAGAACAGGCAATGCTGCTATGAAACATATTTGATAGGGAAATATGTATTTTTTATTTTACTAATATTTTACTTAATTATAGGCTATCATTAATCATATTTTTTATGAAAAAAGTACCCTATTGGTTTGTTTGCCAAGTCACACTACGTTGTCTTTAATATTGCACATGACATTCAGTACGCCCTGCTGCTGACCATGAAGTGACTGCGAGCGGATCTCTTTCACGCGCTCTCAACACCGCGGCGCGCGCCCTCCGGAGAACCCTGTTTGGTCTGTGAAGCTTGTCCCGCTGACTGTCACTGAAACTACTAGCAGTTTATCAGTCAGAAGAAATGTGTTACCAGCACGTGGAGGGGCCGTTATTGCGCTTGCTGTGTTGGAAAACGGGAGCATCAACAAAAGATGTGAGTAGCCTACAACAGCTTTATTTTCCAACAAGACAAAACAATGAAGGTTGACCACTGTGTCCCAAAAGCGCGAGGAAATTTAGGTTTAAGCACTATGTATGCTAATTGCAGATAAACAGGTTTATAATTACTTTAAAAACAGATTTCAGAAGAAGCGACGTGGCAATTAAATAGCCTATTCAGTCTTCATTCACTTAGACTCCTAATAGCTAAGCACAGATTTTTAGTTCAGCAGCCTATTGGAGAAAAACTAATAACTATAGCCTATTATATATTTTGGTTGGGAGCTGACTCTGTATAAAAACACCTAATGATAGCCCTACATATTTACTTTAAAAAAGTAATTACCTTATGATTCGTTCATGACTATAGTGCAAAATAGTCTGAATTTGAATGGGGGTGTAAAAGTCTCAGCAGTCTGGTGTCCAAAATTCCAAGTTTTGGGATTTGTTGAGAAGTTCAGGAGTCTATTGTTTTTCTGAGGAAACAAGAGAAAAAGAATCAATGAAAACGTTTGCAAGCATCCAAACAAAAAGAATTTGGCTCTCCAGTGTCTCATAAATATTTGCATGGACCAAGCCCTTATATAGCTACTACTGTGCTGAAGGCAGCCCTCCACACCCATTGTGAAGATGGAAGGAAGTGGAAGACGCCACAGTAAATCCAGAACACTCATGGTCACGGCATCATGCTGTAGCCTTCCTGTTTTTCATACCTCAGATCAGTTCACTACTTCTTCCATGCCTTCTGCTATCTGATGACACCTATAAGTGCAATTGGCTGTTGCCTACTGCTTTCTTGTGGGTTATAAGTTTATTTTCTGGTTTGCCTCTGATTTCGTAGAGATCAGGGGTGGTGGAAGAGGACGGTCATGTGGTGTAGGAGAAAACAGAGACATCGGAATGCCACAGGCTGTCTCACTGCTGCCCTTCCTGCTGGTGCTCATAGGATATGGTGAGTGTCAGCAAACTATCTTAATAACATTAATTACATGTTTCAAAAGGCTGGCAGGATCATCAATTTACAATTCATATGATCATATGAACATGTTAACTTAAACGGGCTGTACCATCCTGTAATCATTCAAATGGTACAGGGAAAGGGGTAGCGGAGGGTCAGCTTCTTTCTCTTTCCACACCCTCTTTGCTTTGTGAGGATGTGAACAGGACAGGATTTACACACGACACTGCACAATAGCTCTTAAAATAATATGCTTCTGTGCTGTGACATTTAGATATTTTCACCAGATACTGATATTGTACTAACATATTGCTAAGCAGTTAACTAATAATTGTTGAACTTAATGTGTGTATGAACAATGTTGTTCACTATTACTGATGCCTATCAATTACTTGTGGATCCACAGTGTCTTTGTTGAAAACTGAGCTTATTATTTAGTTGTACTGAGCAAATTCCACATTCTATTTGTGGCTGTGTGATCAATGAAATTGAAGTTGATATCACTTGCACAAAATATATTATTATATTAATACATCATTCATTGTTTTTTTTATGTATCATGAATCATGATGAACAACTATTTTGTCAAATGTCAAAAGTGACACTGCAGAGCAGTTTCCTCCCAAATTGATTTCTAAAATTTATTTCGTCTAAAAATAACAGTTCCCATTTGACTTCCACTTTCCATACAATCCAAACATTAATTAGATAACTGTACATGTTATCCACACCTAAACCATTGTACCATTGGGATATATCAGTTCCATAAAATGTCATGTTATTGAATCACTGCAGTAAATTGAACCAGAAACACACTCAATGGGCACAGTAACAGACAATTTGCAAAGTCAATTCAAGAAAATGTAATGAGCAGATATACAAAAAGGTGTTATATAAAATAAGCAAAGAAACAATGATGAAAAAATTTGTGAGACAATGTGTTCCCCATAGTGGACATACAAACATTGTGAAAGATACATTGACACTGACACAATAGGTAAAATGTTCTTTCTTTTTGCCCTATCTTGTTTCTGTGCATCCTGTCCTCTAGCTTTTGCAGGGCTCAATATCTGGCCTTCCTTCCATGTTGCCCTTAGCAACACCAGTGTATTTGTGGACTTCAGCACAAAATCCAACAGCAGCACTGTCCGCTCCACGAGCCTCTCTCTGGTCAACACGGAAACCAATACCACCCTCCTGAACAGGACACTTCCCAACAACCAAATGACCGGTAGGGTGGAGTTCAACTGCTCTTGCTTCCTCTATGCAGGAACTTTCCGGTTCCTCCTAAGGCAGACCATCATCTCTGCTGTGTCTCATGCTAATGGCACGGACGAAAGTAGCACGGAGACCACTACCTGGTGGTGGAGTTCCGAATTGCAGGTGCAGTGGCCCACTTTTCATATCGCTGTGGAGAGGGCAGGAAACCACTCAAGATCTTTTCAGGCAAGATGAACAAGATCTCAAACTTTTTACGCAAAGTTGGTTTATATTGCTGCAGAATAATGACCAGAGTGATTACCATAATTCCCTTCTTCTGTCTCTCTCCAGGTTGGGATAGCCACTAGTGAACACTTTCAGGCTTGCTCCAGCGGTATTGACTCTGCTCTCTTCCTAGAAGTCAGTTACATGGAGTACAACCAGATAGGGCGAAACAGCATCGACAAGGTCCGAGCCCGCACACGGCACCCAGTCAAACCCCTCCGTTCCCAGAGTGTTGAGCTGGCCTGCGCTTTCCCCTTCACCGAAAGAGACTTCATACGAGTGGCTCTACGTTCTCCTCATTTAGCACAGGATGTGAAGAGCTCTGGGCCTCTTTACCTGTCCCGTATCTTTTCCTACAAGCTGTTGGTGGAAAACGCCAATACTTACAGGAGTGGTTGTGAAGGGACTATGACTGTTAAACTGATAACCCCACCGTGTGCTCACATCAATGGGAAAGTATTGCTGTATAAGGAGGCAGGCAGTGGAAGAGTGGTTACCGTTTCCTCTGGGATGGGAGCAAGCGGAACAGCCCTAATGGGGTTTGGACCAGAGGAGCCCTCTTCTCCTCCGTTGGGTTTTAACTGGCTGACTCAGGGAGAGAATGAGACAGAATTCAACTGTTCTGTGTTTGACCCAGGAAGGAACAAGTACTGCTTTCGCTTTGTTTTCAACTTCAGTCGCTCCCCTAGTCCTGCACAGACCTGTCTAGTGGTTCACAGGAGTGCAGGTGAGGTCAACACTTTCATATTTGGCAGCTGCTAAGAATACGTTACAACTCTGCTTGTCATTCAGCCATGTCAGTGAAACAGGGGTGTAGTGGTTTGCTCAATAAGACCTGAATTTTGAGGGAGGGACAGAGTTGCTTTGCTTTAGTGATCCAGATTATTCCCAGATTGATAAATTCCAGAGGTGGATAAAACTCCAGTCACTAGTTGAGGAATAGACTTATTAAAGTGAAGGAAAGAGGCCTTTTACACAGAAGACATTTGACTTGTCACAGAAGGAAAAGCACAGGTGGTAAAAGGAAAATGAATGATGCTAAATTCTATTTAGCTTCTTCAGTTTCAGGGACCTGGTACATGTTCACACTGTCATGACCTGAATCGCTATTTTAGGGTACGCAATACTGAAATACTTTTTTTCTTTCTTAGTTGTGAAGTGGAGATTGACCAATATGTCTCTGAAATTGTTGTAGTATGTTGTGAAAAATGCAGTGCGAACTGTGAATTTAGCATCATGGAAGCAACCATTAAATCAGTGCCTGAACAGAATATCACAAAAAAAAAGAAACAGGCACTGTAACCTGTAGCTCACAGGCAATGTCAATATTTCAAACCTTGTACAATGGATTGCACATTCCAGTGTTATGGCACAGTAAATAATGTCACATTAAAGTGAAGTGTCAACCTTAGCATATAACCAATTATTCTGTTATTTTGTATACAGATATATGTATACAGACAATTGATATTCAGCCCCATTAAATATACTGTACATGGGCCACACAATATTTAATGCCATTTACCAAATTAAAATGCACTGAATAAGGTGCCTCAATGTCTGTTGACAAATTAAGCATAGTCAGTAATAATTATTCAAACAACGAGTAAATCAGCCACCAGCTGTCACATTCTCATAATAGAAAGTTGCCGTAGCTGTGTCCTTACTTTGTCTATTTTGTGGATAAAGCATTAACTTCTGGATGAAATGTGATATGATGCAGGTGGGTGCGATGTGTTACTGGCTTTTAAATCCCTCATCCTAGAATTCCATGGAACACACACTATGAAAACCTTAGTCTTTACTGATAATATGGATAAAGAAAGCAGAGTAGGTTTATCTGCAACTGAACCTTTTCCCTGATTTTCTGCAGAGTCATGGGGCCCATGGCTGCCGTGGAGTGTGTGCAGTGTGAGCTGTGGAGACGGGGTGAGGGAACGAGTGCGCGAGTGTTTGCTGCCCTCAGGTGTGGGAGGGATGCAGTGCACTGGCATGGTGAAGGAACAGTCCCTCTGCTCACTGGAGGACTGTGCTGGTCAGTCTCTTCACCCTTATTTCCTTATTTTCTGTTTCACCATCTCTGTCCGTTGATTTTCTGTGGAATTTCACTCATCTCATGCTATTTCTTTTTCAATAGTAGGGTGTTATTTTGTCCTATAACTAGGTTAGTTATTGAAGGTACAAGGTACATTTATTTATCATATTACAACAGGGTTGTAAAATGAGAGGATTTTTTTATCACATTATAATGTGTTGCAGATAAGAATCTTGCATATTTCTTTTGTGCAAGAAATAAGAATGTAACTTAGGCAGTGACCAGCAAAAGTGGTTCAAAATGAAGAGCCGTTTGGGAGCCAAAAGAAGCGGCTCTCGAAGCAGTAATTCCAATCATTACGTTCTTAACATATGAACATAATTGTCCCTTCTTTTTCTGCAGTGATGCCTGCACCTTCTCCATCCCTCCCCCCTGTATCTCTCGGAGTTGCACCCCTAGGTGGTAACATAGTCGTGGTAGCTGGTATTTCCCTTTGCCTGGCCGTGATTCTGGCTACTGTTGTGGTAACTGTGTGGAGAAAGCTTTGCCACACCCCTCCGTGCAGCTCCGTCCGTAGAGGCTCCATGCATTCCCCTGGAGGACGCAAGCTCTCTGATGAGGCCTCCATTTGTGGCCACAGCCTCCAGAGACCCAGCCTGTCCGATGCCCATGGCCCACCAGGGGGCATGGGTGTGGCTGTAGCCCAGAAAGACACTCCTTTCCTGGGCAGCCAGCCTCTCCCACAGACAGTGGTGATACCTGTCTCACAGGACGCAGAAAGGCTTTCTCCGACAGGTCAGAAGTTGTTGCCACCAATATTTGGGTATGTTTGGAATATAGGTTACTTTAATCACTCATAGAACATTGTTGTCAAATATATTCTACCACTCCCCAGTCTTCAAAATTAAAATATAATTGTCTCTCTAGGTACCGATTGGCTCAGCAGCAGTTGAAAGAAATGAAGAAGAAGGGGTTAAAGGAGGCCACACAGTTGTACCATGTCTCCTCAAGCCCAGTCCAGGACACCTTGGTAGAGACGTCTGCTTCACCCACCAACTCTCCCATCCCTACACCAACTGGATTCGCTCATTCTGCACTCCCTTTGAGCCTCCAGGATGGCACCAACCATAACTATTTTTGTATTGCAGCTCCCTTTTCTGAGCCCCCATCGCAGACTTCTAGGGTCACCCCAGACAGACAGAGTCCCAGAGTGGAGGTGGTCTTAGGTCCTCTTGTCTCTTCTCATGCAAGTGGGGGCAGCTCAAAATGGCGTGACCGCACAGCTGACTGGGTGGAGATGGTAGAGAGGAGTGCTTTAGCAGGTCTCAGAGGAGGAGGGGAAGATGCAGGAATGGTAAACTATCATAAGAATCCAAATTTCCGCCGGACCTCCAGTTTTAATGAAACCAAACCGCAGCCTCGACCCTCTGCACACTCCAGACAGTTCAGAGAAAGGAGCATGACCCAGGTCACCTATCCAGCATCATTTGTGTATTTATTTATCTATTGTAGGTCAGATTTGTGTATGTCTCTTTATTCCTTCTGAAATAACAAAGATCATACGTTGTCCTTTTCAGGTGGGATCTCGGACCCTCCCTGAAGGAAGCTGTTGGACTAAAGAAGGAAGAGAAAGGCAACCATACCGCTCTTACCCCATTCCAGAGCATGAGGTCTCAGAGTGGGTTAAATCCAGACCACGTAGAAATGACCAGAGGAAACCGTGGATAGAGACAGCTGTTCCTTCTCATAGCAATGAGCTCAAACACACAGGAACCAACACAAACAGCATTTCAGCATCAGAGAAACATGCTAAAGCAGACCTCAGTGGCATTGGGCAAAGGAGTGTTGAGACAGGAGGTGGAGGGGGAATCTCAGGGATTGGGGGTCCAGCAGTGGGACCTGCCGGCCTGAGTGTGGATCGCGCAGAGCGGGCTGAGCAGAACTGGAACCGTCGTGGCCCATCACCTATCCAGAGGAACATCCTGGCCCGAAAATTAAAGGAGGCTCAGTCCTGCTCTGGGGTTAAAGGGCGGCAGCGCAGCTCCACCTTTAGTATATCGTCCTTGGAGCAGAGGAAAGGTCTCTGCCGCTCTTTGCCAATGTCTGGAGACTACAGCAGCAGTGGTGGCTCGCCCTATAGGCTGAGTGAGGCAGAGCAGAGGATGTTGGATGTAGATCTGTCCTCATATGCAGGGGAGGAATAGTAGATCACATGTTTGTGATTCTGTACTACACCCGGAAGGAATTGCATGGCAACTTACATTTATTCCTAACCTAAATCATCTCTGCTACATCTGTGACTTTAACCACATCTTTCCAAAGACACTCATATCAGTGAAGAATAAATTTTATGAGAGATTTACTGTAGGGAGTTTGCTCATCTATGAGAAGGAGAGCAAAAACTTTAATTTTTCTTAGAACATAGTTCCAGAAGTTTCTGTTTCAAAGATAAGGTTTTTCTTTTGCATTTTAAATTGAAATTGTTTTAAAAATTCAAATTTTGATAGTCATTATAATTGAACATATTTCTGTCTTGAGTATGACTGTGTTCGGAACGTCTCTTTGTAAGTTTTTTTGTATGTCAACCACTGGTATGTAACAGTATGTACAACAATAAGTCATTTATTTAATATGGCCTTGTCTGTATGCACTGTTAAAACACAAGCCCAATCCAGTGACAGTATTCAGAACTCCACAGAAGACAGGTGAGTTTCATTGTTCTACACTGCTGAATGTGCTGTTTTTATCATACTGTGAAGTCCCACTGTACATTAGTGTTTAGGGACAATTTGTATGTGATATAAGCAATGTCATGTATAATGCAAAATGCACAATTTATCATGTATTATACAGTTTTAACTGTGTTTGAGACAGTCAAAAATGAAAGTCAGTTAGGCATTGCTGAGATGCTGTTTGTTTTATTGTTTGAGTAATATAATAATACACTTTATAGAAAGTAATGCTTACTGGAAAATAGAAGATGCTGTACTATTGCCATTTGATAATATTTGAAGCAAAGAATGAAGCAAAGGGAGAAATTAAAATACATATAATGTAAACATGAAGTCAGGATTTGCTGTCATTTATTTTAACCTTATTCTGTATCACACATGGGAATATGATGCCTGGTGTTTTTAAATTTCCCCTGCTCCACTGCCCATGACATCCAAGAAAACCAGAGGCCGCACCTTCATGGTGGTATGTCTAAGGGAATACCAAAGGCCTTTCCAGGTACCCCACACCACGCCATTGTCATACTGGCCCTTGTATGTCCCTGTGCGGTAGAACTTCCCATTTAGGTTTGCTGCATGGCACCTGTAGACAAAAGGATAGCACACACTGTCAAATGTAACATTTTAAATAAAGGCAAATTGAAGGAATTAAACCTTAATTAATTAAACCTCTGGTGTATATAAAGTGTGTTTTAAACAATATTTTACAATAAATTGGAAAGAACTGTGTCCTTACTTTGACCAGTATGGTTCAGAAACAGGCAATACTTGTGCAACAATCAAACAAAAGAAAGACAACAGACAGCCATGGTGATGCATTTTATTTGAAAGGTCTCACCTGTTGAACCACCATCCTGCCTTATTCTCCTGAGCACAGCTGCCCTGAAGGTAGCGGTCATTGTCCTGTCAATGACCATCAATGTTATCAGAGTTATCACAGTCAGGTCAAGCTTTATTGTCATTTTTCCACATACAAAGTACACAGCTGAACGAAATGTTATTTTGTGCGAGTAAACAACAAATCAAAACATACTATAGTAGACGGTGCAACACAACACTCAACCATTCACACAATACACACAATACAAAACACAGTAAACAGTAACAATACGCGCAATATCACAGTCACCGTTTGCACATTGTCAATAATCTTACAGTTATTAGCAACATCAAAAAATGCCATCTTAGAATGTCAAAAAGGAATAGATGATTAACTAACTTGATCTCTGGTGCTGAATTGCATACCGCTGAGGCAAGTAGACCATTGCTCCACCATCCCCCCACCACCAGTAAGAGCATCTCCAGCTCGCCCACTATACAGCTGATACTGGAGACGGTACTTATCCTGGAATAGGCATTAAAGGAAGACATGTTTGTTGGGGATCGCAGTGACTTCTGAGACCAAGAAACAGAACTGTAAAATTGTTCATCTTACGGCCTCATCACCGATCCTGAAGTTCTCATAAAAAGCATAACTTCGCTGTCCATCCCAGTCCATTAGATCTATCTTCACCAGGTTCTTACCTTCAGGGCAAAAAAGATAATTTAGATAGTGTAAAAAAAGACTAGTTAAAAAACAAGGCCACCTATAAAAGGAGAAACAGGAATTCTGGAATTTTAATAATTTCTGACCTTCTGAGAGTAGAGAATACATGCGCTCATTGCCCAACCAGAACTCATCATTCCACAGTTTGAAGTCACCAAAGCCGTCTCTGTAGTCCACCCAGTCTCTACAATGACATTTAGGCAGATATTTTACCTCACATGAAACAGCTGTGTATGCTACATCAACACCTACATTGTAATCTGATACTGGGCTTCGCCTTTGGGACTCTAATCTTTCTAGATATTGTATGTGGGCTACTTTTTGTGTTTAAATACCTGTTGAAGTCAACTTTTCCATGCCGACGTCTCTGAAACACCGTCCACCCCCCTCCATCCTCCATGTCACAGTAGACCAAAAAAGGCTCCTGTTGTGATTTGGGTCTGATGCGATAAAAACCGCTCTGTGGTCTTAGTCTGTCAAACAGCTCAGAACAGTCTAGGAAAATAGATTTTCATTATTCTCTCATGCACTTTGACTGCATTGACTGTAAATCCCACACTGAAATGTACTGTACTTAAAATAAAGACCCGAACATTTATATGATGATGTGAGCTTTTTTCTTACCTTTGTCATGGACAATTAAATTGCCTGCTGGTGGAAGTGTTTTCATCAGCGTCATATCAGAGCTGCCTAAGGTTCCACTGCTGTTGTGGTTTACACCAGGGGCTGTGTCTGTTTCAAGTGTGCTTTTCGACACAGCAGGCTGAAAAGTCTTGAAGTATTTGTGCATTTGCAAGTGCTCAATCTGCCAAGACCCAATCCAGAGTTTGTTCTCCAGTTTCCTTATGCTGAGCTTGAGAGCTGTAACATCTTTACCACATGAGTCCACTGCCTTAAATGAGGAAAACCAATTTCAAGTTATACATGACATTTATACCCTTGTTTTCATATTATTGGATACTAGTGCCAAGAGAGGAGCCGAGAAAACCATAGGAACACATTTCAAGGCATCTATGAAACAATTATAATTATATTTATGTGGAGGAGCCCTGTCAGTAATTTATGTTTTTCAATGTTAATAAAAAATCAAGGAGAGATATCCTGAAGAACTTCAAGAGCAGGAAAAGCTACATACGGACAACTGTGTCGTAGAGGCAATGGTTGGCCACACCAGAACCAACAACAGCCACATTGGCATGGCTTTTAAGGAGACGTCCCTCACAGCAGTATAACTCTGAAATTATAAACACAACATATATTAAAGATGAAGAATATACAAAAATACTTATCAAGAAACTACAACCCTTCAAAATTTAAAAAAATCGCTGCACCGCAAGCCTACCTTCATTTCACAACGCCTCCCCTTGTTTTGCCCAGGTTCAGTTTTCTTTGCCTCTCAGTATTATTTATAGGCTGGGCTGGTTCTGCATGGTCCACATTAGAGGATCCAGACTCGAACAACCTTGCCAAACACTGAACCCAAGCCAGACTGACATTTTCCTCCACTATCAAGCATTCTAGCATTTGGAAAGAGTAGCTGATTCCAGACCTGTAAATGCCCTCATGAACAGAGAGTGTCGAGAGGACACCATTCCTGACATGCCAGGAGTCCTGGCCTTCTTATTTTTTCCTTTTTTGGTTATTAAACAAATCGAAAAATGTGTGTATTCTTTTCCATAAATTACTGATTTATTTTTATCATTGTGTTCCAATGGACATTGTGTCTCCATAACACAGAAATAATGCTGACACTTGGTAAACCAGTCCTCAAATTCAACCATATAAATAAAAAAACAAAGACAAGTATAGGAAAATAGGCTATTCTAAGGGATGCAGAAGATAAAATAAAGAAAGTGATAACAGACAGAAAGAAGACGTTCTTATACCTAGTTAACACAATATAGGCTATATAAACTTCCAGATAATGACTGTATGTTAAGAGAGCGTGAAACAGTCCACAGAGCTCGGAGTGTTTTAAACGACTCTGTGTGACAGAGATGATTTGGCTCCCCCTTGTGTTCGTTTCTTGGTAGTAAAAAAACTAGCAGTTAATATTTCCACTAACACAAATTATTTACACATTTTACATATACGAATCAACAAATTTTTTGTCTTGATAATGTTACGCCTATCAGATATGATTAGAATTTACAAACTGTCTGATGAGACTGTTTGGCGTTTGGGAATGCGCGGTCAATTAAAAACAGATGTTAGAGAGGAGGGAGATTGGATAGGCCTTGCTTAACGCTAATTTAAAGTTACTTTTTAAGCTAACATGAGTTGTTTGAAAGGCTCTGTACAGGAAGCTTACGGTCAGGCTTAGTCAGCTGTGGTGTGAAAGTAGGTCGAGGAGGAAAGATGAGTAAATAGTAAAGAAAAAAGGGCTGACCGTTTTGTGTGAGTGTGTGTGTGTGTGTGTGTGTGTGTGTAACGTTTTTTTAGCCGAGGTCCAGGAAGTCTGAAACCGCTAAGTTTGCAAAAACGATGAGGAATAGTGGATGCACGGGAAAAATCCACCCGGTTAACCTTTGAACCGTCTTCCTTTGTCTTCACAAGAAGTCACAAGGCAAACTCCCGTAACGATTCACGAATGACAGCCCTAACGGTAAGCAGGCGACGCGAATGGAGCTAGTTGTTTGGTGGTTAACTTTAACTTGGTGAGACGGTGAACAAACCGTTCAAGGAGGGGACAGGACGGTGGGAACTTGGCCCAGAGGAGCTTTAAAGCAGCTGTTTTTGTTGTTATATCTAGCTCGTTGTTTTCATTTCTCTTAGAGGTAATTAATGCTGGATACTTATTCAAGAGTTCTTGCTTGTAAAAATTATTAGGTTTTGCATCAGTCAGAACACTGGTTGCTATGTCACGCTGGATGCAGATTATAAATTTAAAGGTAACGGTGTTTGTGCTGATTCCTTTCAAAGAGTGGATTTATGAGGACGTGATACAGCATTCCAGGGCAGGACACACCGCTTCTGTCCTCTGGCTTGTCTTTCCTTTCTTTACATTGTAACTTTGGAGCAACACTGAACAAGGGAGTTTTTATCTTTTTTTTTTTTTTACATTCTTCTTTTCAAATGCAGAGACGACACGTTCAGAAACAAGCGCGAAGGACGACACACACATCATGTCTGTGTATTTCAGTCCAGGGTCAGATTCAGGTGTAAATGGGTGAGGAAGATAAATTAACTAACATGGGAAGATCAACTTTTATGCGCTCTGTGTGGATTTTCATGTGGATCTTTTCTGCACCATGCCGTGTTTGAACTGTTGTGTTAATATGTGAATGTAGTGTTTTTCAGGGTATAGTGTCTGATATTTTGTCTTGCTTATGTTATCTATATTTCTATGTATCTATTAGAAACATTGCAAAGATGGAGGACGCTAAAGTGGAGATTGACGATGGAAAGGATGAGAGTGTGGTGCCAGATACAATGTATCAGTAAGTTTTTACAGCTTAAACTGCTGACAGTTTTCTATACAACACTTTATTCAGAAGCTACTAGCAAGCTTTATTTTCTGTCCTTCTTTGCAGTAATATCCGGAAGAAGATTGCACCTTTTGTTATGTCCTTTGGATTTCGGTGAGTGTGTTTTGGGAACTCTTTTGAAAAGATACTGGATAATGCAGAGGGATAATTGCCAACGATTGTTCCTTCCTGGCCTGGTAGTGTTTGATAATGCTGAAATTGCTGTCTTTTCCTCCAGTATATTTGGAGTGATACTGATCCTAGTGGACTTTGTACTGGTGATCGTGGACCTGTCACTGCCAGCCAAGAGCAGAGGGGTTGGGGATGCGTTAGAGGCCGTGTCCCTCACCATCTCCTTCTTCTTTCTCCTTGATGTTCTCCTGCGGGTCTATGTGGAAGGGTGGGTGAGACAGGAAGACCTTGCACGCAGTATTGATATAGTACAGCCACTGAATAGCCACAGGGGGTTACTTCAGGCACACATTTGTGGTATTGCTGTAACAGATTGCTATATATTGAAAACTGCCCCCAATATTTAAATGTAGTATACTCATCTTGTTATCACTGCACAACCATATACTTGTGAATGTGAGAAATGTTTAAAAGAGTAATGCAAGCATTCCCCGAGAGTCCTGTGTCATCAGAAAAAGTGTGATTAGCTGTTAAACGGGAAGTTATGAAGAGGAAGCTGGACAGGAAATGTATGGCATGTATTGGGCCAGTCCTTAGGAAACCTAATGATTCCGAGGACTAGTACGGTGTCGCTGAATAAATGCACTACAATAATGTTTTTCATTAAGATTAAAGCAGATACTATTAGTTACATCATCTGGGCAGATTTTGTCAGCAGCATGTATTTTGTCTCTTCTAGGTTCAAAGCTTACTTCAGCTCCAAGCTGAACATCATAGATGCCGGCGTTGTGGTTGTCACGCTGATGGTCACCATGATCTACACTTTCACTGACCTGTCAGGAGCCAGTCTCATCCCTAGGTACCTGCGTCCTCCTGCATGCCCAGCTCAATGACATGTGATACTACTAGAACTGGCTCATTCAGTTGTGTTAGGCCTTAGAAGCTTTGTAGATTGTAGAGGAATATTGAAGATTCATTTATAATGCTCCTCAAATTGATGATCTGCTGATCTTAAATACCATACACACCCTTAGTCCACCCACATTTATGTGGCCTGATTAGAGTCTTCTCAGGGCTGTTTACAGACTGTGCTTAATTCACAATAAGCATGGTGTTTAGGGTGACAGCTTAGGAGAAGAAGCTGTTGCAGAATAAGGGATGGGAGGGTAGGGGTCCTTTGCAACAGAAAAGGCTCTGCATGCATAGAGTCTCTGGAAGATGTTCTGGATGGAGGGGATACCCCTATGATCTTTTCATCTGTCCTCACTATGCGTTTGAAGTTTCCACACCATGCAGCGATGCGGGCGGCCAGGACACTCTCCACAGTGCCTCTGTAGGAGGTGGTAAAAATGGGCAGCGGGCTCTCTTCAGTGTTTGCAGGAAGTGGAGGCGTTGTTGTGCTTTTTAGCTTCAGAGTTGGCGTTGAGAGATGGCAAGGTTGTCTTTGATATTCTCCCACTTGGTCCCCCTGACCCTCTCGATTATGGAGCCACTGATGAACAGCGGAGAGTGGTCAGCCGGCACCCTCGTAAAGTCACCAGCCATCTCTTTTGTTTTTTTTCTACATTGAGAGATACTGTAGGGTGTTGTCTTTGCACCAGCTCACCAGTTGGTCAACTTCCTCTCTTTCATCATTATTGCTGATGAGGCCTACTACTGGCATGCTGCAAAAGTGATTAGATTTTTTTTTTTTTAAATTTCTGTGTTGTTTAACCTCAGACTGACCTATCAATGCATTGCATATCAATGATAAATGTATATTCGAATATATTCTCTTAAAATACTGATTAGTAAGGTAATATTGATTTTTAACCATATTGCCCGAAGTTAACATCAATCTACAAGCCCATTGACCCTATTATTGTTTAATAGTTTTTAATCTAACTACATTTTTCATTCATTCTTCATCAGGGTGATAACGTTTCTTCGTTTCCTGAGAATAATAATCTTAGTGAGGGTTTTCAGACTGGCAGCTCAGAAGAAAGAGCTGGAGAAAGTCACAAGGAGGATGGTAAGGTCACCGCCATGAAAGCATAGAAAACTGTTAATAGCTAATATAGCTATGTTCATTGGAGTCTTTTGGAGAATGGCAACTTTGAACAATCAGTGCTGGCATTAAGAGAGAAGATTTCTACTACTTCCTCATCATTGACTCGGTATTTCTCTCAGGTTTCTGAGAATAAGCGGCGTTATCAGAAGGATGGGTTTGACCTTGATCTTACCTATGTCACAGGTAGCTTTTACATGCTGAATAAAATGAAAAAAAAAACACTATACATATATGTCTAAAAATTACACCCTTTAAGAAGTTGAGCATTTGTTTGCATCTTTAATCTCTTCTCTAGACCGCGTCATCGCCATGTCTTTCCCCTCCTCCGGGAAGCAGTCATTCTACAGAAATCCAATCAAGGTTAAGTGTGACACAAAATTCATCTCATCTCATTCATCATCAATTTAAATGGTTCCAATCTAGGAATAGGCACTATTGATGCAAGGAACTTCCAACACACAGACCTCGACAGCTGTTTTGTCCTACTTCTCCTCTCTTTCTGTGCAGGAAGTGGCGAGGTTCCTAGACACTAAACATGAAGACCACTATAAAGTTTACAATCTGTGCAGTGAGTTGACACGTCCTCTCATCACCTGTACTAAATTCCCTTGTTATGTAGAACTACACACCATGTCATTATCATCTTTTGTTTCCAGGTGAGAAAGGCTATGACCCCCAGTTCTTCCACTACAGGGTTGAACGGGTGTTCATTGACGACCACAATGTCCCCTCCTTAGAGTGAGTTGCATTTTCTACTGTGATGTGTCATTTTACTTTCACCTCTTCCTTTTGCAGATAATTATACTTAAGCACTTTAGATTACAGCTCCACATCAGGGCCCGCCAGCTTATCACAATGCCTTTATCATTCAACTATCTGCCTCAGGGACATGCTGAAATACACAGCCAGCGTGCGGGAGTGGATGTCTGCTGATCCCAAAAACATCATTGCCATTCACTGTAAAGGAGGGAAAGGTCATTATCATTATCAAAGTCATTATCATTTAGTGAATGATTTGCATTGAAAAAATACAGTAGTTTGGTCTCCAATTGTTAAAGTGTAACTTTCACCCTTTACTGAACAGGTAAACTTGTACATAATTCCATAATGCTACTGCTTTCTTTCACAGGACGCACAGGTACCATGGTGTGCACCTGGTTTATTGACAGTGACCAGTTTGAGAGTGCACAGGTACTTCTATTTAAGTTTGAGATTTGTTCAAGAGCGGGTTAGTGAATAAGCAACACATTGTGAAACAAGACTGTTCTCTTACATCCATCTGTTTATCCACCAGGAGAGTCTGGAGTATTTTGGTGAGAGGAGGACAGACAAGAGTCAGAGCTCCAAGTTTCAGGGAGTGGAGACTCCCTCTCAGGTAAGAACAAGCCATCTTGATAAAAGAGAGACTATGTTAAATAGAAGCATTTATTTACAAATCAGGTCTACCCTTCAGTGTCTAGTGGCATCTAGTGGTGAGGTTTGTGAATTGCTGGCAAAGACTCACTTTGCATTCACATGATCCTCAGATGGTCCTTTTTTCCAATATTATTTTGCTGCAGTACTGGAGGCTGCACTGAATGCACTGCATTTCTAGGACTGTAATTCTTTTGTGACAGCGCCATCTAGTGGAGTGGTGGTGGTAATGCACAGCAAAACGAAGGCTAAATCTACAGCTGTGCATATCGGTCTCCTGGCCAACGTGCCAGAACAGTGGTTCTCAACCAGTGGGACCCCTGGCGGGGTGGGGGGGGCGTGAGTAGGCATGATGCGAGGGAGGGAAAAAAATCTGAAAGAAAAAAAAAATCACGAAAATTCCCCCCATGTTGAAATGCAAGTGGTTGGACTATTATAACACACAATCAAAAGCAACTAGCGTCAAGTCTAGCGACTTTTACTGGTGTTATTGGAAACTTTTGTGGTTTTTGGAGACTCAAAAGCACCCATCACTCTGCAGTTACTGTGCTCAACGAGCAGTGGGCGCTGTAGTGAGCCCCTCCCCCGTCCAAAAGCACTCACAGGCGATCAGTCTCTTAGTAGCCTTGCGCAGCAGTCCCAGCCTACAGTCAGAGCAGAGAGGAGACACACACCACTCCGCATCCAGGCTGCAAATGAATCGCGCATGCGATACCACCCTAACCCCTGCACCACAAATTGAGGATCTTTGCAAGGCAAAGCAGGGTCAGGTCTCACATTAACCTGCCTGGCCTATTGCCTGCAAGGATCTGTAAAAAAAAAAATGCAGATGATATGCCTACCTTTAGGCCTAGTAATAATAACAATAACCAACACATAAATTCATATCAGAGGTCTGGTGCCAATTCCCAATTATAACAATAGCTCCTAGTAATGATAAGCCTACCTACCTCTACTGATGATGATGATGATAATAATAATAATAGTAGTGTGGGCCTAAAAATAATAGCCTAGATCTATCCATCCATCCATCCATCCATGGTGGTGTAATGGGGGGTGGTGCCGGTGGGGGGGCAGCTGCAATGAACCAGCTTTGGTGGGGCACAGCTTGCAAAAGGTTGAGAACCCCTGTGCTAAAAGACAGGGTTAACAGGTCGACATGCACATAATCAATAATTTAGGTTTAGGCATTAATTACTCTGTGGTAAGAGTAATTGGCTTTGGAGGCCTGTCAAGAGTAATATAGATAGATAGCCAGACAGCTAGCTGGCTGTATCAAAGTAAACAAGGGTACTGCAGCTACATACTACTCCCTTTTGTCGTGAAGTAATTCTTCCGACTTCACTGTGTGCTCATGTGCACTGAAGTTTGAATGCAGAATCAAAATGGACGCTACTACAAAGATTTGCATTATCAGAGCATATAAACAACACACTGACATCTACTTTCTAAATCCAACAACAATAAAATGCTGTGAAAACCTCCAACACATGGTCCTCTTTTCACCAAAGTTTTTATTATTTGTGTTTTCATATAGCATTTTGCATTAAAGATTAAAGCATTGCATTTAAAAATTCTGATTATTCTGACACTAAATGAATGCACCATCAGTTACTGCTCACTGTTGAACCTTTAAAGCCTTTTACTGTAGAATTTGAAAAAAGTATGACTGGCGCCTCCCAGTGGTAGTATCAGAAATTAAACAGTGGCAGACAGAAGGAGTGAAAGTAACTCTTAGACAAGACACCAAAATTATACATAATATAGTAATAAAATAATTTTCCTACAACCAAGATACAACAAAAATATATTCTAGTCACATAGCTTCTACATAAATTGGCTTTGAATGTAATTCAGAGCATGCTTTGACACTCGTCAGGTTGCGAAGCCCGTCCAACGCTGCTTGCACATTTGATTATTATGTGTCTTTGTGAACCATAGAGCCGGTACGTGGGCTATTACGAGATCATGAAGTCCAAGTTCAACAGACAGCTACCTCCACCTAAAAGCCTCCGGGTCAAGAGCATCCGCATCCATTCTATAGCAGGTAAAATAAAACCCAGCAAACCAGCAGGGCACTCCAATACCTGACTCTATCCTTAACACATCTCTTTGTGCCCCTGGTAACATCCTTGTTTCTTTTTTTTTCTTGCTTGTACCCAGGTGTGGGTAAAGGTGATGGCAGTGATCTCAAGGTGAAGATAATTGTGAAGAAAGAGTTGGTATTTCAATGTGTGTGCGCCAAACAGGAAAACTGTAAAGTAAGTTTCACACACACTCATCAGGTCATACTGATTCATTGGCTGAACGGGTGATTAACATATTTCTGGTGGTTTTAAAGGTATTTCCTGATGTGGGCAGCAATGCAGCAGTCATCAGCCTACAGGACGGGCCTGTGGTTGAAGGGGATGTTAAAGTCATGTTTGAATCAAGTGCTGTGAGTGTTTGCATTTATACCCTTTGAAAGGAAGACTGGTGTTAAGACTGAATGTCCTATGATTCAGTTTATATCTTTTTTTCATCATTCATTTTAGGGTCTTCCAAAAGGATACGAAGATGTTCCATTCTACTTCTGGTTCAATACCTCCTTCATAGAGGATAACAAGTATGTTTCTGTTGCTCTGATGCAATTATATCTGGGGCTCTGCTTTGACACTAGTGCTGACTGTAAATCCTGCATCTCCTCCAATCTCTCTACAGGCTGTTTCTACCCAGAGAAGAGCTGGACAACCCACACAAACCAAAGACCTGGGATCTGTACAAGGAGGACTTTGGTGTCACCGTGTTCTTCTCAGAACCATAACAAAAACCTATTTGGGAAGATGAGGAGGATTAAATGGCTTGTTACAGTTGAACCTATAATGATGGATGGTGAGCAGAGATTGGTAGATTAACCTCTAACTGAAGATATGATTGAGAGCTATAAAATAAAATGTGTTAAAATGCTGTTGTAAATAATGGGGTCCTCCACTGAATCAAATCATGTAGACTGCAGTGTTACTATGAGTCATGGCACTGAAAAAGAAATTTAAAATGAGGGGTATGCAAAGAATTACCATTAATTACATAGTCATGTTTTCCAGTGAATCAGCTGCTACATACATATAAATGTGTGGTGACACTTTGGGTGTCCTAAAATTAATGTAAAACCTGAAAAAAAATACACATTTGCTCCTGATGCGGTTATAATGCTGAAAGGTTGGGCTGTCTTTGACACAGTCCAGGTTTGAACTTCTTCCCAATGCTATTTTCAATACATGCCTCTGAAATATTTACTCCATTTGAATCTAGCTATGTTTCAGACGTACTACATCAAGATACTACTATACTACACAGTTTAAACCACGCAGTACATATGCCTTATGGGAATCAGACAAATGTAATCACGGGAAACCACAGAACAGTTTACCAGTGACGAAGTGACAAAGTGACGAGAGACATATGCTTATGTAACAGATGTCACAGCTCCACCATGAGTTAATTTTGGAGACAGTAATCCTCCTTTACTGCATCACTTGATATAGGAAGTAGTAGCTCTCATGATTAAAGTATTATTAATCCACAATGTACTTGTTGCAGAGGTGTATACATCTAAATATGGTACACCTTTATTAGGTTTATATTTCTGATATAAAAGATCACCTTGATGTGAATGTTGGTATTAACACTAGGCAGCATATGTTTTTTTTGAATAAATAATTTTAAATAAATTGCATGTATACTTTTGTTTTAATACATTTCACTGTATGGCAAGAGATTTTTAAATTTATATGCAGTTTTTTTTTAACCTCACAGCAAACTCAAAACAAGTGGACGAGTCAGATTTTTTATTTTCATAATTTATACATCTCTTTACATTATTGCATTGCTGGTCATGGTACGCCACCTGTCATACCAAGATAAGAGACCCTTCACATGCTTGTCATAATTTGGGTCTAATCAGACTTGCTGTCTTAAAGCTAGACGTTAACTAGCTAACAAAATTAAAGTGCAGACAAAAGTAAACCTCAGTGAGAAATACTGCCCTCTTTGCTGAGTGCTGCCCGTTAAATTAAGATAGATAATTTACAATCTGAGCTAAATCTCCACATGGTGCAGATGGAGTCAAAATTATTGAGTTAAGATACTATAAGCAACTCAGCAAAAGTCAAACCTGAGAGGTGATGGGTGAAGTCCATTAACTCACCAGATTATATAGCCTGAATGTTTTTACAAACTTCAAGTCCCAGCAAATGTTGCGTTAACACTGCAGTGTGCATAGGTAAAAAGGCCATTTAGTCATCCATTTTAATGCAAACTCCCCTTTTATGTGCGACATTTCATGAGAAAGCATTTTAAGAATTTAAATACTTGTCTGAAAGATTTGAGACTTTATGAAGCCCGACGGATCATTAATTGAGAATTATGTGGATATTTGGTACAAGCCATGCTGCAGAAAAATATTTAAGCAGCTTTAAAGTTTGTGGTTAAGGATAGATTAATGTTTAACACCATTTTCCCCTGATACAAGGCAAAGCAAATTTTAACGAACATTTAACTCGTGCAATCCTGCGCATTTCAAGTAAACAGAACATCTTTCAGGAAAACCAAGCGGCCTTTACAATTGACACCAGTTGACAAACCTTAGGCATGTTCAAATGACAGATCTTTGTAAAAACACGATTTAACAAGGCATAACTGAGAATTCTTTAGGCTCAGTGTGAGGTTTACAGATCCACATGAACAGTTAAGAGTAATAGGTCATGTGACTTTTATGTTATACAATTACAATAATGTTGACCAACCAGCAGGACACAAACTTTTTGGCTCAATTTCATATTTGGTCATATTGCTCTCCCCTTCCACCCCCAGAGAGCAAGTCAATCTAAACCACAGGTCAACAAAGGGTTTTTCTAGCAGCCCTGGCCAGGTCTCCCCCAAAACCATTGAGGAGGTCGCACTGCTCCAGCTCATCGGCCCGCCCGCTTCGCAGAAAGCAGAGCAATGTCGTTTTGCATGTCTCCTTGCATGGTTCTGACACATGTCCTTTATGTCTTAAGTACCAGAACTTCTGGAAGACCCGGTCATCCTTGATAAAGGTCCGTATCAGCCCGTCGTAGTCAGAAGGGAACAGACTGGTCACACCATAGGCCTTTGTAGCACGGTACAGCAGTGTCCATTTGGGGTCCTTTTCTGGGCTACCTGGCGCTCCTGGACTGGAGTTTGCCTCTGTGAGATTGAGGATGTAGGTTTCATGGTCAAGCACCAGCCGAGAGCTGCCTTGGTAATTCCCATCCATGTAGTAGACACGGTAACCTGGAAAAAAATAAATTTAAAAAAGTAAAAACATTTTAGAGCTGGGTTCCTTCTGAAATGTTGGGAGAACTCGCTTATGCACTCACCTGGGTTAAGATTAATGTAAGTAGTGACACTGGGAGCGATGAATGCCACTCCCAATGGGCGGGACATTGTCGCCTCATCATAAAACATTTGGAATTCATCCTGATGTGTATGGCCAAAAAACTGTCCAGTAATTGTACTTTCGTATCTGTAAAAAAAGGATGTTACACATAAAAGGAGTTGAAGGAAAAAAAAATAAAATAAGGCGTAGCAAGTTTAACCACAGTAGGATATTGATATTTAAATAAAACTTGCAAATTTGTTAGCTAAAGCAAACACTCAAAACCCACAAGACATCTGATCGTCATGCAAACAAAAGAGGAAGTGAAACAAGCGTTGCTAGTAAATAAGTCAACTACTGTTTAACTGGATGGATACCATATACTGGCACTTCAAGTCGATAGCACCTAAAATAGTAGCATTTAGAAATTTATAGTGGGGATAGGAGTATTCCATTATGACAGTCAATGGTCTGAAACTAACACTGGACATTAACAAGAAACCACTACTGAGTTTACCAAACTTCATTGTCCTTCCCTCCATGTCACCAGCAAGTATGAGGAACAAAAAAAAAAAAAACCAGGATGTGCCACTACTGCAGTTGTCTGAACTGCACTACAACTTCTGTTTCTAAGAGTTGTGGGATTCTGCCTCTTTAGGTTTTAAAGATCAGTGTAGCTACCTGTTGACAATGTGATAGTAGTTCCAGCTCCAGCTGCTTAGACACAGGCCCGGTGGGATGTGACCAATGATGTGTACCTAAATAAAAGAAGGAATCTCAATCTCTGTGACACTGACAAGAGGGAAGCAAAATGAGAACGCCATAGTCATTATCCAGATCTAGCATGAAGCATGTGGCTAAGGAAGGACACGAACCTGAGCCTCAGTAAGAACCAGTGTTAAACCAGCTTTACAATGTTAAAGTGATCCAACATCTTCTGCCAGCTCTCAATTAGGCTGCTCTGCTCACCTTCTCTCCCTTGTCCTCACTGGCCTGGAGGACATGGACCAGCCACTGCAGCTGGTTGGCAGGATCGGTGGAGTTCACCATCAGCCAGAAGTTCTCTCGAGCACAAAAGTTCATGTTGAGAGAGACTACCCTTAGACCAGGCTGAATCTCCACTGTGTAGAATCCTCCATATCTGAAATAACACCCAAAGACATAAGTGAGGGACTCAAAAAGTCTAATTCAGCTCTGGGGACACCCATCAAACATAAACAGTTTCTACTTTATGATTTAAAGGAAACCCCTTGATGAAGGATACTTTGTAACAGCAGCATTGACATCTTATCTACAGCATGGACTGAGGCCTGTACAACGAAGGGAGTTTAACCTATTCAGATTTAAGTCAGGGTTAAATCCCTGACTGTAAAGTCAGGGTTGACAAACTCTGACTGCCTAGACTGTGGGGTTAGCTTAATGTGAGTGGTTACATGTCTGCATAAAAAGGGTTTTCACAACGGCATGCTCCGTATTTTCCCCAGAAAAACGCAAGTTATGATGAGTTTAAATAAATGTTAACAACAGCACCGTGGCAGCCAACAGGGAAGCTTGCTGGCAGCACACTGAGTAAATTGTCTCAGTGTTTTGGTTGTAGGCTAATTCGCCATTTTGTATTTTAGAGATTCTTCTTTTACATGTAATAAGATTAAAATGTAAAAAAGCATATTAAGTTATAATTCTATATGTAATAGAAAAAAGGGAGCCTGGGGAGGAGGGGTAATAAGAAAGATAAAAATGTTACATTTACTAGGAACAAATACTCACAAATCTTGAGTCACACACGCACACAAACACACACCTTCACAGTCAGATTTAGCAATGAGGAAATACTGATGATTTTATGTAGTGGAATTTTCAAGTTTAGTTCTTGTAAATTTATTATTAGCCCTCCACCGTATCTCAGTATTTTCAGACACGTAAAATGGTCAACTTCAAACTCCTTTTCAGGTGCAAGCAAAAGTGGAACAAGTCAGGATGTAATCTAAATTTTTTTATCAAGGGGTGTGGATTAATAGTTTGAGTTCACCATGAAGATATCCTGCTAGAGGAAACTTATCCACCTTTCGTAGAACAGGTTAATCGGGAAATTACACCCACCGTTACAAAGTTACTCCTGGATAAGCCAGGTCCCTCGCTTTATAGTACAGGCCACTGACCTGCACAACAATGTCAACACAAAATTAGAGCTGCAACTTTTCACATACAAAAATGTGAATATCAAGAACCTCAAAGTCTTCAAAGCCTGCTCTGGTAACCATGGTGCCCACTCCTCTGCCATTGTATCGTAGAGCCAGGCGCAGGATCTGTTGCCATGAACAAAAGGCGGCGGGAAGCTGTTCACTGGCGTACTCTCGTGGTTCCCTACAGCAGGGTAAACTGTCACATTAGGACCGAGGTGTCTGGACAGAAGACAGGAAGATTGAAGAGGCAAGAGTCAATAGCCATTTGGATGACTTCCAGGTAAGACATGACAAACATCTGACCAAAGCAGCAGCACCCTCTATGATATCAGAATGTTTTTAGCCAGAGTACAAAACTATTTTGAGATAAAAACTAGAGCAACTGTGTTATACAGAAATTCCAGCCGTCAAGTCACCAGCAACATGACTGAAAGGTCTGACATTTCAACACCAAGTTACATACCTACATATCCACTACTTTACATGTAAAGTGAGCAATTGCATAAAGAAACTGGAAATTTAATCCTAAAGAAAAATTACTTGTGGATGAGCCTGGAGATGACTGTTAGCTCTGACAGCTGCTGGTTCCTGGTCTGGGACCAAACGTTGTGCGCTGGTATGTCTCCAGTCCAGTAGACCCAGTCCCAGGGCCCAGCTTTGGCTGCATTTTCCAGGAGGTTCTGCACCGTCCATAGAGGCAGGTCACACTTACTGTAGGTTCCCCAGTACCCGGCCTCCCTCCGTTTCCAGCTTGGAGAGCCGGAGTCATTACGACAACAAAGAGGGTGCTTGCAGTCTGCGGCGCTGCCGGCTACATACTCCTGTAAGTGGAGATGTTTTTTGTTTTTGTTTTTTTAAATCAAAAACAAAAGTTAGGTGATCAAAATCATTCCACCATTTATTGGTTAGTCACACCACATTTCCTTCAAGTCAGTCAGCAACTACAATCATGTGTTTTTGAAGGGTATGGGCCTTAACACAGACACTACAGTTCTTGAATGTATAGTGTGTCCCCTATCAATATGTAACTGCATTTAATTCATCAAACACACTCACCTGGTCCCAGTGGATGTCAGTTAGAAACAGGACCCTGCTCTGTGGAGAACCAGGTTTGGGGGGAGAGGGTGGTGTGACAGGGGGCTTGGGGGTCTTTGGCAAGGTGATGTTCCAGGCTTCGTAGATGTCAAATTTGCCACAGGAAGGGCCCACCAGCAGGGCGCACGCTTCAGTGGGCCACAGATAGGACTCTTGCAGAGCCCGGATAAAGTCGTCCCTGAACAACTCTGTGATTTCTCGACACACCTGCTCATCACCCAGATGGAGACGGATACAGGCTTCACCTACTGCACGTGCCACTCTCTCCTCATTTGCATCACTCTAGGAGAGGTAACAAAAGCAGAACAGGATTAACCTCAAACTTCCTCAAGACTGAGCAGAGCTCACCTAAAATGCCAACTTGCTAAACCACAAAACACTGACATTATGTCATACTCTTGAATGGGCCCAGCAGTTAATCTGTACAATAAAATTGATCTAAAATCATGTTCTCGAGGTCAACAGCTGTAGCTATTGGACAACAGGAGCACTTGAGGTCAACAAAAGAGACCACGTGATCAAGATGTCATAAGCACATTTTTGTGCTTAATCAGCTAGAATCACCAGGAGATAAAAAAAGTGATGAAGGGGCAGAACAAGAACCATACCCTCTCCATATAGGACCATGAGTGTCACATGCCGCATTTGTTTGCTAACTTGAGTAACCCGGTGTAGCAGTAAAATTGGTTTAAATTAAACTTAAATGTGGTTTATAAGTAGCATCTTTGCATTGAGAAACATAATGGGAACATACTCATATCGCAATATTCAATTAAGAAATTACCTTGAATTAAATATTTAACAGCCAGCTACATCAGTGACATCTAACCAGAAATTCAAGCTACAACATGGCTCACAGTTCAGTCTCTGAGCTCAGAAATGTTTAATGGAAATACAAGAGGGCAAAAAGAAGAAAGGAACAGCAGAAGGGTTTAATAGCAGGGCTGTTTTATGAAATTGCATTAGTTTTAGCTAGATGTTCATACTAAACCAGCAATGCTAATAATAAATGGTAATGCTAAAACTGTTTCTATAATACATTAATATTTCCTTTTTTCTGTTTGCCCATTATTTATATTTTGCTGCTTATGACTAGTTAAAGATTTCTGACTTCCTGGACTGAAATGTGAGCTAACCGGTTGGGTAACTTGGTGAATGATAGTTAGCTTTTCCCAACTTATATAGAATTCACGATAATTAATAATGTAAGTTACTATCTAGCTCTGTAGATAATTTTGTGCATTTTAGGTAATTAGTAAGAATCATGTTCAGACATTACCAGAAGGGCGATATCAAGGATGGTGAAGATTGCTTTGCAGAAGGGGCAGGTGACATTTCTCCAGTTAAATCCGACCCCCTGTCGGCTAAACCGGTCCATGAACACCGGCCTGGGACGCTCTGAGGTCTGCGCTGGATGACAGGACCCAAACAGCGGCAACATTAAAACCAGAGTGCAAGTTATCAGCCCGAAGGAGGGCAGCGGTGTGGAGAGCCTCATTGTCCTGGCAGCAGGGGTCTTCTGTCAAGGGCACGGACACATCAGAAAAAAACTTAAAGGAAGTGATTTTACAGCTCAATTTGAGTATAACGTTAGATGACTCACACACGCCCGCAAACAAGTTTGAAGAGGGGGGGACAGACTTCAACACAAAACCGCTTGCTAGCAAAGTAGCTAGCTAGCAAAGTTAGCTAACTTACTCTTTTGCCACTGTATCTGAAAAACATGTACAGACTGGCGGGGTAGACGCTGAACTCAGGCGAAGAGATTCACGACTGCCACGCTTCCTCTTCCACAAAAAGTGTACCGGAATAAAATCGACGATCACGTCAGTGTGTGCGTCCCCCTGCAGCACACACTGCTTGTTTGGGGAGAGCCCACTGCTCCCTCTTATGAAAGGCACAGAAAGTCAGCTGACTCATCACGTGGCAAAGAGTTGTTTTTCCTTTCTTTCTTCTGAGCAAACAAAATGCAGCTGATTGATCACTAAACAATCGCACTTCTTCTTGCCCGGTGCCAGTTTTTGACGTGGGGGTGAAGTATTTACATCCTTTACTTCAATAAAAGTGATACTTCACTGTAAAAACACTGTCTCACAAGTAAAAGAATTGCATTAAGTAAAAGTATGTAAGTATTAAAAGTAAAAGTACTCAAAGCAGAAAATATGTCCCTTGTGACTGTTACACTATTAGACTATACATTAGATTATTATTAATGATGTATTGATGTAGTTGGTTGAGGTTGAACAATTTTGTATGAGACTGCTATTAATAATTATTTTCATTATGGATTAATCCACTGATTATTTTCTTTAATAATTGATTGCAAACATTATGAAAATACTGAGAAATGTTGTCACTATTGCCCAGAGCCCAAAGTGACACCTTCACAATGCTTGTTTTGTCAGTCAAAACCTCATAAGGATTTAAAAAATACATTAAAACAATCAAAAGGAAAAACAGCAAATCTTCACACTTGTGAAGCTGGAAGCATGAAATGCTTTTATGTGAAAGATTACCAAAATACTTACGAATTAAAGTTCTGTCAGTTAGTTAATATACTAGCTGTACTTGTATAAACTGTTATTTAACTGTGAACAAAACATAATGTTTTTTTTTAACTCTTTCTATGTTTTTTTTTGAAAATATCATCCTTAGTAAAGTAATTGAAGTGGTCAGAAAAATGTAGTGAAGTAAAAAGTACAGTATCTTCCACTGACATGTTGTGGAGTAGAGGTAGAAAGTGGCATGAAAAGAAAATACTAAAGATCAAATACCACTCATTTGTACTTAAGAACAATTCTTGAGTAAATGTAACTCTCCACCACTGGTTTTTGAGCATGCAGCTTCACTATTGACCTTGGAAATAGAACACTAGTTTGACAAAATATTCTCAGCATAGGGTCCACTTTGGCCTACTGTAATTTCCTGGTGCTTTCAGCCCCATCTTGTGGCCCTCATCAGTGGAAAGAAAGAGGACAAAACTGAACTAACAACTTCAAAGATTTTCTTGACAACAACCAATCTATCTCCTGAAGAAAGCCACAAAATTTGGCTAAAAACTTTCCAGAGAGCGTACCTTGTGCTAAGATTATGAGCAAACCGCCGATAAACACAAAAGAAGAAGAAGACTGTGAGCATTAAGTGTTCCACAAAACAAAATGAGGACGTTTCACAATAAAAGAACTAGGATTTGTCATAAATATAAAATACATTTATTGCATTGGTATTCGCTAATGTGTATAAAAGCATTGTTTCTATACACATTTCTTTGGATCTGTTTCTGTCTGACTCATCACTGAATATAGTTTGTCAATATTTCAGTAAATAACAGCCATAAAAAAGAGCAACATAGTTAGGCCAAAGAACATTTATACCTTAATTTTAAATTATACAAGAAAAGCAATATACTTATTGTTTGAATTGTGTGGCTGAAGTGGAATCTGACATTATTTACAGTGGCTTAGCAGATACATGATTGCAGTGAAGATACAGAGTGGTTTGACTATTAAAAATATAGCAACAGGAGTGCTGCGCAGGCTTTCACTTGTCTTGCATCTTCTCCAGGATGGGGACGATCATGTCAAACTTGGGTCTCTTGGCTGGGTCTTCGTTCATGCAGAGCCTCATCAGCTTACAGATATGAGGTGAAATCCCTGGTGGAATGGTTGGCCTAAGGCCTTCGAGAGCCACCTGAGTAACAAAGAAACCTGTAAGGAGCTCGGGCCATTTTGGAGGTATGGAGTTTGCATGTTTGTTGCGGAAATTTCCAAGAGATACTGAAATGTGGATGTAAACACTCAGTCTTTCGGGTAAACAAATACTACGCCCACTTACCTTCATGCCTATCTCCATGTGTGAGAGGTCAGCAAAAGGGACCTCTCTGGTGACCAACTCCCACAGTAACACTGCAAAGCTCCACATGTCAGCAGATCTTCGGTTGATGTCTTCAGGCCTCTTCTGCAGGGCTGGAAACAAGAGGGACAAAGAAAACCATGCACATAATGGTCAGAGGGTTTGTTTTTATTGTGTAACGTAGGCAACACACCAGATGAACATGACCACTGAACTGGGACTAAATTAAACAGTACAATATGTTCCATTCTGAATGACTCATAATGTCTAAAGAGGCAATATGGGAGAAGGAAGTAGGCGGAAGGGAAAAAAGGTACTGATACCTTCAGGGGCCATCCATGCTGGAGAGTACATGCGACCAGGACACTGGAAGGAGAACTTAGCGTCTGCCATGCTTATTCTTGCTGTCATGTCCTCATCAATCTGCAAATGAATCACACCAGCTTGTTACTGATCAAACATCTGCCGAGTCAATGAGAGCAACAGACTAAATCTTTTTGTTTATCATTGTGAATGCTGACGCGTCAGAGTTTAGAGACAGTAGAGCAGTGTCTTACCATGACATGCTTACTGTTGAGGTAAAGCCGTGAAACCATTGGTTCTAAGGTGTGGAGGAAAGCCATGCCACTGGCGATGTCCAAGGCAAACTTCACTGCTTGGCTTTGGTCGACCACCAGAGCTGAGGAAGAGGAAGAAGACGACAAAGACAGAAGCGAAAAGTAAGATAGCATGGCGGGTTGAAGATGGGTGTGTGATGTCCTCTGGCAGCAATCCTCAGACAGTGCAAGAAACTGAATGCAAATTCATTTTATTCATGACCATAATGCAAAGTACTTACTAGTGCCCTGGTGGAGTATGTTGAAGAGGGATCCATATGGCATGTAGTGGGTAATAATGATGGGGTGAGGGGATGGAGGTGCCTGACAGGCACCGAGAACAGGCAGAATGTTTGGATGGGAAAAGATCCTATGGAGACACGACAGGAAGAAAGACAAGGTGTGTGTAAATGTCATTTTACTATGTTAACAAAAAAGGAAGAAGGGGAAAAAAGTGAAAAATTAAGTATACTTAGAACAGGGAGGACTTTCTTAGATGATAAGGAATGAACAAATTCATGGTTGTTAGGAAACCCATTAAAAAAACCATTAAGACAAGAAATGTCCTAAAAGAAGAAAACTCTATAATCCAAGTTATTATACACCTGCACACATTTGTATCATCTGTGGCCCTTTAAAGTAAAGCTGGGCAGAAGTTTTACTCTTATCTTTATCTGACGCCCTTACGTTTTTTGCAATGCAAGTCAAAAGCCGTCTTGCCTCTGAATTTTTCAGCATACTCATCCCAAGTGCTTTTATGTGTGCTTCAGTTTTTTTAAAAGAGGGCAAGAACTGAGGCCGACATGAAAGCACAGTGCCAGCGTCTTCCCACTGCTCAAATTCTTTGAATCGGCCTGCTCAAAGGTTTCTCTCATTTTTGTCCAATTAAGGTTTTGCTGAGAGTTTTTGTCTGTCACTTAATGAGGGTCTGAAATCAGTGGGACTGGCCAGGTTGGGTGATATGCTAATTTGCTTTCCTTTACAGTGGATTTTTGCTTGTTTGATTTACATTGTTCGGTGTTATGTCTTAGACTAGATCTAAGTAGGCTATTTCTGTGTTATACCTAGGTCACCACCTTATGAGTTGCTCCTTTACGATACATATAACACTGCCATAATTATGTCTTTTGAGGGGCCCCTGCTGAACCTGTCATAACATGCTGGTATGAGCTGACTTTTGCTCACTAAAAATCCTCTCTTGAAATTGTCTGTACATACTTTAGAATTTTATGTTGTACTGTATTTCATGTTTACTGTGATGAAAGGAGGTTTGTGGAATTTGTTTTTCACATTGTAGCGCAGGACACATCACTCAGTAAACATCTGCCAGCAACCACTTACGTCGCAACACCACAACCAAAACCCATTTACTTGACCTTTAACAATAAAAACTCCTCTCCTTGTTGCACAAGAATCCTGCACCAGATTCTCTGTGACCACTGCAAACACATCCCTCCTCACATTAGCTCTGTGTTTACCAGGATGTGATAGTCAATCCAAATGCTCATAGACTAATGACCTAAATGAACCCTGATATCTCTGTTGTGTGTGCAGACACCACACGAAATACTCTCAAGAGCCAGCCTAAGCCCCCACAATTACTTTTTCATGTTAGAACACTCACTGATGTAAATTACCTGAGTTTGGGATGCTCCTCATTAAAGTCTCTGCTCTTCCTGGTGGTCCAGTCTCTCACCTGCAGCACCTTCACAACAATCTCATCCCCTTGCCACCGACCCTGCCATAACTGCAGACAGAGCATAGAGTCAAGCAAACAACTGGGGAGCTGAAAAAAATTAAAGACTGACATGCAGGAGCTAAGTGCAACTGACCTCTCCAGACTGGTTTTCGTTGATCTTTGCCAGGAGCGAAAGCTGCTTATAATCAATACCAGCCTGCTTGTTGAGGGTACCGTTACCTGAGAGAGCCAAAAACATGAATAATCAAGCAAACATCCCGATTTAGTATGATAATTTGCTCCTTTTTATGAAATGCATGTCACTCACGAGGTCGTGTTCGCATGGTGCCCTTCCAGAAAGTTTCCTTATAGGGGACTTTGGTCATACTCTGGCCCATTTTCTCTGCCTTTTCTAAACACATACATAAAAGAAGTAACAATTAGACAAATAAAGTGGTGACGAAATAAACTGTTAGGGTGCCACAATGCCCACAAATGACATCTGACCTTGAAGCAGCTGTCTTAGGTGAGGCTTGGCCTTGTCCAGAGGTGTCTGTCCATACCTGTTACATACACACACCTGGGCACCACTGGCCACCAGGTCCTAAAAAAGAGGGGTTACATTTTCTTTACACAGAATACATATGAAACAAATATTTTAGTATTTAAAGCAAAGCCACAAGAAGAAGTGACTTTACCACTGCTTAACAAAAGAGCACTGTAGTGGCAGTTTCTCCCCAGAAGAGGGCCATTTCAGACAACATGTGGGTTTATTTGACTGTACCTCTGCCACTTCGTCTTGGCCCCAGAAGCAGGCATAGTGGAGTGCGGTGTTGCCATGCTCGTTGACTGTATTGGGGTCTGCTTTACACTGGATCAGCTGGTGTCACAAAGGGAGAAAACTGAACTACAAAGAATGTTTTCTGCCCTCAGACTGACATAAACAACACGCCCACCAGGTCCAGCTATGTGTAAGTGTGTGTGTACCTTTGCCACGATGTCTCTGTGTCCATGACTGGCGGCAAGATGCAGTGGTGTGTCATCTCCACGGTTCATCACATTAATGCGAGCACCTCTCATGATGAGCATGTCAACAACACCGCTTCGCCCTTCCCTGCACGCCCAGTGGAGGGGGCTGAAGCCGTGGTCATCACTAAAAACACACAGAGAGGATGAAGAGCAAAGAAGGACGAATCTTACATTAATTACCCCATCAATCTTTAAGCTGCGATAACCTTCCTTTCAACACTTCTAGTCTAATTAGAATTTTTATAAGATGACAACATTTAGAGGGGAAGACATACTTTCCCTTGAGGCGTGTGCATGAGGGTGTTGATGGGCTCTTTTAACATCTCTGAGCACATACCAGCTGAAAAAATACTATCTGTGTGGTTCTCTCTTTGACACACACAGCCACACAGGTTCTCACACCCACTATCTACCAATCTTTATTTAGACTTTATGCACATGCTTCCTCGCGCTGCCAGCAGCCAGTATCCATACGACGTCTGACCTAGGGATAAATAAGTCTGAGCAGGCTGGAATGCCTGCTAACACACGCAAAGACGCAAACACACAGCACAGTACATATAGCACTGCTGCAGTCCACAAGGAGTCTAGCTATCACCTACGTGGGACCGGCCCCTTCACCCAAGAGAGTCCTTTACTTTAGCTGACCTTGAGGCAGCTGCAGGGGCTTCTGGCAACTTCACGCAAAGCCACAACCTCTACACTCTATTTAACAATAAACCTCAAGAGGGCTTGTATAGCCTTTAGGAAATAGCTGCAGCACTAGTTCACACCGAAGTGGAATAGCAGTTAGACAATTCTGATCCAGCACTGTGGACAGACAGTTCATAGTCTGTCCAACCCTGTGTGCTATAAAAAGTAACGGGGGGGAAAAACTCAGGAATGACAGAGCGGAAAATACACAGTGGAATCCTCAACTAGGCATTCTCTGTATGTCTCTCTCTCTCTTGCCCTGTGTCTTCCTGTGTCACTTGCTTAAATACACAGACACACACAAACAAACGCACAACAACTCCTGGGGAAGATCTGAAATTTAATGTTTGTTCGGGCATTTCAGTACTACTGTACAGTACTACTAAGCAACAAATTTTCCCACCAACATATTTCACTTATTACACTTTACTTGATATTCTGAAGGAAAAAAAGGGGGGCTGGTTCACATGGTTGAGCCTCTTCAGAGTGAAAGCAAAGCCAAAGCAAAGGCCTCCAGCTTAATGACTGGTCTTTCAGATGTTTATGTGGGGCTGCAGCTTGCTGCCTGAGAAGCTCTGTAAGCGAGGGCCTGGCCCTGTATGGAGTTGAACAGAGGAAATGGCCTTGGCTGTTGCGTGGTTGGCTAGCAGCTCTGCAGCCCTCAAAGTCAACGTCAACAAACGGCACATATATGGCCGGGCCCAAGAATGAGATAACCAAGGTCTTTAGCAGTGAGGTCTTTTAGCTCCTTTCTGGAGAGGACATTATGTAAACAGGCAGACGTGCTCTGTATGTCCAAAACAATACAAAAAATTCTAATAGGGCTGCAATTTGTCACCATTATAAATTCATCACTTATATTTTAGATGACTTTTTTCAATATATACAACATGTGACAATTCCCAGAGAACAGGGTAACCTCTTCAAAGTGGTTGCTTGACTGAAACCCTTCAAATATTTTAAAATTATATTGAAAATGATTATGAAATTATCACAGGTACTATTGATTGAATACTTTTCTGTCAGTCATCTAAATCATCTTGGCTCAATAATCTAAAGTCGGTCTGTGCTTTGCAATCCACTGTAGGAGGAGTTTTCCTCCACCTTCCTAGGCTATTTTCTGTTGTCTGAGTCACTTATGTCACTGCACAACCTCCCCAAATCATCTACTGCTTTTTATACACACACAAGCATATTTTTAAGGGGATGATGTCATAAGGAGAGAAATCCAAGAAGAAAATAGGTGGAAAAAGTACAAACTGGACTGGAATTACTGAAGCTGTGTGATGCTCCGCAGCATGTGGAGTTGCAGGGAGAGCACAATATGGAAACTATTTGACCACCTCTAATGTGCCAAGGATCGTTTTGCACTCACACACACAAGCACAGAAATACCTCATTAACCATACCAAATGTGGTACGTTTGCTATGAAGTCAGTCATCATTAGAAGACTCAATGTGTTTGTTGCACAGACTTTACTACAACAAAACTCTAACATCGAAGAAAGAGACAGAGAGAGGCAGTCAGTCCCACTGCGGCCATCTTCAAAGCTTTATGTATCTGTGTGAAGTGTGTGCAGATATATCCGCTCACCCCAAGTTGAGGTCATTCTCTGTGTTGTCCAACCACAGACGAACAGCCACAGAGTTGCCTTCTCGACACTGTGTGAAGATGTCATCCATTGTTTTAATGTAGGTCGCCTCTTTTGACTGTTTGCTCTTTTAATCTCTTTTGAGATCAGGAACATGTAGCCTGCAAAAGGTGTTAAACAAAGACTCCTTATGTAGGAGACAGAGCTTGGTTTTATCGCTTGCCTCCCATACATACAAACAAAGTGAATAAACTAATCTGTACAATTGATTTTGCCATGCAGTGTATAACTTCCAGCATACTGATAAAAACAGGTAAATAAACATCACACACTGTCTTTTAAGCCTAGGTTAACAAGTATTATGTCCATAAAACACACTATTGCCTCAGGTGTGACAGTGTGTCACAAGCCTGGCTGTACTTTTATGGTATCTGTATATTCCTAAACATTCATTGTAATGGTAGACCAATCTGTAAGGTAAATCGTTAAACATTACACTATTTACACAGAGAAGCATAAACAAAGTGCGGCGAAATTCAAGTTCTGAAATAGCTGTATATTCCCACATTTCCCTTTGGCTTCATCTTCCTCCGTGGGATCGGATGGGCTGGCCTATTGGATCACTTTGAATTCTATTGTTAAAAAGTCAGACTGAAGTTGGACAACAAAACTTCCCAACCGCGATGTAAACAAAACTATTAAAGATACATAAACGTTTTCAGAACTCTTACCAGCTGCTAATCGATGGATTTCTCGTCAGTTTCTTTTTCCCCCCCGAAAGTCGGCCCTCTCCTCAAATTTAAGAGCAGAGAAGTCGGTCTGAGTCCACGCCCCGCTCCTCAGAGTGGATGTGGGCTACTGGCGGCCCTGTCCCGGGACACTCGCTAAACAGCGCCCCCTGCTGGAGGCAATGCGACGATGCTGCATTCAGCGGCATGACTACACGAGAGCGAAATACCTGTCGGGTAAGGTGGCAGAAGGATGTGGGCAGTTTTTTAAAATGCATTTTATTAATCTTTCATCTTTAACTGTAATTTGAGGGACAATGCCTTCATAGTATAACGGCTGCATGACACAGGCAAAAAAAACCCAAACATACAGAATATAATGTATCATCATCTTTAGGATAATTTTCCATTTACCATGAAGACAGAAAAAGTGTGAAAAATCCAATGATAATGTATTTTCGGATTTTTTAACATTAACACATAAACATCTTATAAGAATCCATTAAATTAGATTATCAAATAATTCTGACTCAGATAATAACAGGACATTTTGACTGTTCATGGCAGACAAAGCACAGATGTTACTAGAAACATCAACAATTCTGTTCTATTCAAGTGTTCAGCCTTCATTCATTTTATTATTTACACCTGTGCATTTCCTTTTGCAACAGGTCTTCAGTGAATAAGGCTTATGATTTTGCATTTGATAAATAAACTTGTCAGCTCTCTGGTGGCCAAACAATGTGCTTCTTGCTGCTTATTGGCTGTCATATATACTGATACCGTTGTATCTGTCATGAGCCATTATCAGCCTATATATCAGCATGGCTAATTTATCGGCCGGCCTCTATTCTTCATTATTAATAAATCTTTATTCAAATACTTTCACAGAAGACACATTGACATGTCACAGTAGGAAATATATAATATATAAAGCTCTTTAGGTAACACCTGTGCTTTCTATCACAAATCACAACATCTGTGTTGAAAAAGGCCTGTTGAATTGCAGCCTTACAGATACTTGATTTTTGAGCCATTTTACAGTTAAAAGTTAATATTGGCCAATAAAGTGGGTGGTCTCTATGTTGTATCAGCAATATATGCTAATTTAAATATAATTAGTTTTATATTTTTGTTATGATTGCTTGTCTATACAGTACACTAATTGATAAAATGAAGAACTTATTCTTTGCTAACTGGTAACAGCAGGACTGTTCAGCAATGATTCCAAAACAGACACTTTATCACAAAATGAAAATAAAAAATGTACTCATTGCATGTGCAGTGGCTCTGTCCCTACAGCAACAGGGTGGCTAAACTTGACTATTGCATGACCATCTTATCCAAACAGGAACAAACTGTTATACAAGCTGTTATATATGGCCATGTATGTACCAATTTCTTCTACAATCCCTGACTGTCACAGCTGTTAGCTGACAGTTATACTGAAGATCGCTTATCACAGCTCTGCTGCTAGATTGAAGAGCACATAGCATGTTGATTGCAAAGACAGGAAATGATGGGAGGAGAGGTGACGATATGCGACAAAGACCATGAACTGGATTCACACCCACAACAATGAGACCATGGTGCATACACCCAAAATACTGCTGGGTTAGGACATCCGACAGCTGGGGAAGGGGGCTTTAATGTTTTCAAACAAAAAATACCAGAGGCTGTTAAAGGAGCATGTAAAATCTAGCAAACATGAATAAAGAGTCATCAATGCTCTGTTTTCTAATTATTGATGAGTATCTAATTTCTGCATTTACTGTGTCAACTTATAAAACAATTATTGGGACACAGTCTGTTTAGGGGCTTATCAGAGCCCTCTTGGCTCCTGCAAGTCCAAACTCACGTCCAAAGGTCATCTGGCCTATGCAATCAAGCCTGCAGGCTGGGGATTGATCCTTGTGGAGCTTTGAGTGATAATATCACTTTCATCACTAACATAATTTGTCAACTGCCATCACACACACAACTTCCATCTTGTTTTCGTCTCTTTATTACAAAACATAACATTTAGGCCCAGGATTTTTAATGTCTGCATATACGTTTGTGTTATTGACATTTCTGACATACTTTGCAAAACTGTGTGAGACTTCTATATAATACATATAGTATAAATTACTGTTGTTCATATCATTTTTATTTATTTACTGTTGAGTCAAAAAAACACCCAAAACAATGCCTGCACACATTAACAGAATCTAAAGTTAAGGTCTTAAAGTTACTAGTTTTGTAAAAGAAATAATGGAAAAACTCAATGATTTTACAATTTACAATATGAAAACAAAAACAGCAAATGCTCACATTTGAGAGACTTTTCAGCAATACAGAGAAGATCACATTTGGGAGTGACCCATCAGATGTGGGTCAGGGACATGTTGCTAGCAGTTTGACCACCTGAGACAGACCCAAACTGGGCGTCATTACTGGCCTGAGGATGGGTGGACCTCTGGAGCTCTCTCTTGGTTGTCTACGGATTTAGACACTGTAGGTGCAGCTACTGTTGACACAGGTACATCTTCTGATAAGGACATTGGTTTAGAAGGCATGAGCACAGGAGCTGAGCTCCCAGTTATCGGTGGCAGAGAAACGGCTACGGTATAAGATGGTCCATTGCCAGCTTCATTAAGCACTGGGGGAATTGCTGCTTCTGAAGCAGTTGTGAGTGGTGCAGCTGCTGATAATTTGACTTCTGTGGCTGTAGTGGATTGTGGAAGTGGAGTATCTAATCCTGTTGGCTTTAAGACTGAGCCATGGGCCTCTGGTCCGACATCAGTGATTGAGGGAGTTAACAGTGGAGATTCTTGTGGGGGTGGAGACAAGGTGATGGAGGTCTGAGATGCTGGTGGGGCTTCTGCGGCAGCAGCTGCCTCCGCTGCCTTGGCATTCTCTGCGGCCTTGCTCTCCATCTCCTCCATCCGGCGCTGCACCATCCGAGGCATCAGCTGCACGTAAGTGCCCATCAGGCGATGGTTAGAGCGAATCAGCTTCCCTGCACAGTTGTCCACACAGCGCTCCTGGAAAGACAACACCAAGCAGAGTGGGTGGACAAAACTACAGTATGTGTTCATGATACACTACATAGCCAAAAGTATATGCATGTAACCACTTAAGGTCTGCGTCTGCTTTTTCAAGGTTTGGACTAGGCTCCCGTTGTAACATGGCAATGACACCCATTCACACAGATAGGTCATTGGCCTTCACAGAGCCCTGACTACAACTCCATACAAAACGTTTTACAAAATGCCCGACATGAGAGGTCACTCTCACAGATGCTTTTGGTTGGGGTAAAACTCCCTGCATCCTGGTTCCAAAATCGTGTAAGTAGCCTTCCCAGAAAAACTAGTCTGTTATAGCAGCTTACTAACAGCCCATACTTTTAAAGCTATGCGGCACTTACGGGTGTTTTGTCCGTGTGTCTAACATACATGTTAGCCTGTTATGTTATATGCACAGAAATAGCAGTTGAAGAAAATCAGCCATAAAGCAAGGCGACACTATCACATTTAGAGTTGCAACTGTAGGTGTGCCTACATATATGAGGGGTCCATGAATTTCAGTATTTTTACCTCGTCCATAGTGAGGTTTCTGTAGTTGAAGTTGCTGGTGCATCGCTGGAAGCAAATTTCAGTCATGCGGTTGTAAACCAGAAGGAAATCCCGCAGCTGAAATAGACACAATCACTCAAACTCACCATCAAACTGTTCATTTGATAACAACCCAGAATTCCGCCGCATATGAATGAGACTTACATTTCGCAGTTGTTGGTCAGGATCCATAAGCGAATCCGTCTGAACTTCACGACAGGATAGCTGAGCTAAAATGCTAACATCAAGAGCCGCGGGTCAGCTAATGAATCAACAAAGTTTAATGGTTTTCAGGATGCTTAGCTGTCCGAGGGGAGTGAAAGAACAACACCTCAAGATGTCATTTACATGTTAGCTTGAATGTATCACTCATCGCACCCAAACACGAACAGATTCAGGTAAGAGATTAAGATGGCATGACATTCACATGCGAGCTGCCATGTTTGTAACGAAGATCGTCTACACTCAGGAAGACGCTTCACTCGCAAAACACACAAAAACTTCCATTTCCGGTTTTCGGTAGCTTTTCAGATGCGTGGTTACTGGACTATGTATATATAAAGACACATAAAATATTATTATATAATTAGATATTTCGTCTGCTGCACACTAACACTTTTAACTCCTTTTCCAGGTCTGTAGGCTAAGTAGTAGTGGTACTATAATAGTCTTATTCTTCATTGTCTCATACATATTTTACATGCATTACATTGTAGCCTACATATTATATCGACAGTTTAATTCTTAGTAAAAAAAGAGCTAGGATCCCACAAAACTCCCAATATCATTAACATCCACAGCGTCGCTCAGAGGTCAGCCTTCTAAAGTGTTTCTGAGTGTTGCTGTCCATTTTCCAAGGGAAGTACATTGATGGATGGTTAACGCTGAACAATGTTTATGTTAACTGATAGCAAAACAATGATTCTTTTGCTAGCATTCAACAACATGGCAGATGCTTGTTGTTGTTGAATATTATCACATTCATTTTTAAAGCTGAAGAGTTAGCTAATCGTGTTCCTGGAGCCAGAACAGGTGATTGATCAAAACCCCCCACTTAACATGCATATTATTAGAACAAACCAATTTGGCACAGGCCCGAAACGTTGTTTTATTCAGATGTAGCCTACTGAATATACCGAGTAGCAATTCCAAGGGCCCCTGACTGACAGCCCCCCCAAAAAAATAATTATAAACTAATATTAAATTATACTATACTATACATTATATAAACCATCATCATTGAGTATACATATATTTCTAATATAATAATAAAACGAATGATCTCTTTGTTTTTAGTTTTTATTTTTGGCAGTAAAAGTTAGAAATCCCCATTAAAAAAAAGTAAAACTCCATATTGACCGACCACCCCCCTGTATCTGCATGAAATGGTTTGGTCCAGCCTCAGCGCACTGATCAGTGACGTGTTTAGTTGCAGTGAGTAGATGCGGCAGAAACACAGTGATCACAATGTTGGTGAACTAGGGGAAAAAAAGGAAAGAGAGGAAAGATAAAGGAAAGGATGTCAGTCTGTAACCCAGTTTTTCACCAAGAAAGGTGGGCGGCCTTTAGTCTGTGAGTGGTGCAAACCTGTTGGCTTAATGTCCACAGTGAAATAACCTTGCTAGCTGCAGACTAGTGTTAGCCTACATTTCATCAATATTTAATCAGTGCAGGGAAAAGTTTAGCAAGATATTCATATTAAATCATTGTCCCTGCCTCTTTTAGCAGACTAACAACAGGTGAGTCAGCAGCAGCCCAGTCTGCACATAACTGTGGCCTCCCTGTCCCAGTGAAGAAGGTGAGCAACACTGTAACTGAGTTAGTATCATTCCATGGAGTATGTGGAGATTTCTCTGTCTCTCTTGCTCTTTTTACTAGAAGAAAAAAAGGCAATGAAATATTTCTTAATGACAGAAATTCAAACACAAATTATTTTCTCACATAATGATCATTATGAAATAAATTAAGTAAAAAAACACCTTCCTGTCTGTACTGGATGCTGGACAGCAGCATACCTCAGCCTGCATGTAAGTTACAGACTATATTAAAATAATCCAGTTTGATATATTCATTTAGTTTGAATTATGGCCGTTAATGACATCTATAGATATAGACTTTATTATTCCTATCATAAAGGTCAATTTATTTGAGGAGCAAATTGAACTGCATCCTGTATGCAGACTTGCATGAACAAATCACCAGCAATAAAGATTGTGCTAGTACTGATATTAAACTACAAGAAGCCAGACACTTGCAAGCCTTTAATTAGAGTTATGTAAAGCTTTTGATGGGACAGT
>JAPMOB010211854.1:0-13823 GCA_029875015.1 Lepomis gibbosus | reverse complement strand
ACTGAAACACACAAGGAACAATGTCACAACATGAAACATAACAGACTAGAACACAAGTGACTAGACAAAACCTACAGAAGCAAAGAACCTAGAAACAAGACTAGAAACATTGATGAACACTTAAGTAAACTTGAATAAACAAAGTAACAAATACTACAGCGAAGACCAAACACTAGGGCAGGGATTGAACACAGAAACTAATACGAAACACAATAACAAAACATCTTTTAACACAAGGACATAACATGAAGTTTATAACCTGATGGTAGAAGGAATAAAAGATTTGGAGTAATGATTACTATATATGTATCGATACATGTAGGATTGCTTTTATTTTATTATATTTTCCTGATTTTATATCTGGGGTATTTGCTCATGTATAGCCTAGCCATTTAGGTAACATCTACATATTTATTTTAATTATTAAGTGGGTAAACATAATAAATAAAGTGACATAAACACAAACAGAAAAACAAAACAGACCTGTAGACCACCACTGAACTGTAGTGGTCAGTAGTGCTACCGACCTCAGAATCAGCTGCCCTGCCAATCTGCAGCTTCTCTCTCTCCTAAAATATCTTCAAATATCCATCTGGTCAGTGAATGGAAGGATATAGCGCAAGAATAACATTAACAGGGACGGTATGACATTTAGTTTTCATGGAAAACAACATTCTGCGGAGACTGATATTGTTTTAAAATAGACTACTAGATAAATTTGTGGTGACCTTCACATTACCAACACTAGTGTTTCCTTAGCCAACTAAAATATCCCCTTTCCTTTACCTCAAGTAAACTTAGCTTAAGTTGTGCAACTAACAGTCACTAACAACAACTTACTGTACTAACTTACTCTGTATCACTACTACTAGAAGTTGTATAGGACCGATTCTGTCCCAAACTTTTTCATCCAGTGCTTTCCTCTGTATTGAACTTGTTATTTTCTGATCAGGACTTAGCTAGAAATTAATGTTTATCTGTCTGTGATGCTGAGATAATTTACAAAAAAGGCCCCCTTTTAAAGTAGTAACTAATCTAAGTTAATGGTTAATTAATCATTTACTAATGTTTCATAGATTAGTTACAAGGGATTAAGTTGCTAGGTGGTCAAAAATCCCATTGACTGATTGGATTCCTCTTAATATCTAGCATAGCATGAAGAGAACATACGTATGTATTAGGGCTGTCCGAGTCTAAGATTATACGTAGTCAAATCAGAATAGTCAAGTCTTGCCTGTAGTCGACTAATCATCGAATTGCGTGTGTGTGTAAAGCTGCAGAGCTGCAGTCTCTGTTTATCAGTCACTGCAACTTACACTGCACATTTACAGCTTAACTCAGGCTTATTGTTGGCCCTTGTCTCTCTGCTCTGCTCACCATTCACCAATGCATGCATGCTGCGGTTTCTCACAGGTCTATTCCCAATACTGTACCCCATCTTTAAGGGTTAGGGTTACAATTTTAGATTTATTTATGCACATTAAATAAGCAAATCTACTTTCTTTTAACCTTTTTAGAAACAGCATTATATGTAGTATTTATATCATATTATGCTGTATATTAACTTATTGGGAGAGAACCGGTAGTTCTGTGTAAAATCAGACATTGAGCACCATCATATAGCCAAAATGCCATGATCCTCTTTTCATAACACCTCTGCGAAGATTGGACAGGCGAATCAGGTACTAAAGCATTGAATCTTGGACTGTTCGGGGTCCCCCTAGTAGGTTTATTTAAGGGGGGACCAGAAGAAAAGACTTCTGAAATAAATAAGAAAACTTGTTGTACAAGTTACTGTCCCTCTAACCCCTGCAGGATGATAACCATGGACATAGAGCAGGTGATCTGTCTGGCCTTGGCCCTACTGCTGGCTATCAAGTACATCTTCTTTGAGCAGGCTGAGATGGAGTCTACACTGTCACTAAAGAACCCCATCACTATGTCCGCCCCCACCCTGACGCCGCGGCGACCCACTGATACCTGCTGCAGGAAGGAGCCGTACGTTCCACAACCCCTCGTCCCCGCAAGGACAGTGGCTCCCCCTGCACCCAGCAACAAGACAGAGAGAGGTATGTCTCATGTTTGATTGATGTTTTTATGCTTGTTCCTCAAATGTAAGATGCTTTGGATAAAAGCATCTGCCAAATGAGTAAATGTAATGGAATGTCCGTAGTTACTAATGCTGTAGCAGATGGACTTGTGTATCACTGTGGTATCCAACTCCACCTTGTTTCCCTAGATGAGGTTATCCGGCCCCTGTCTGCCCTTGCCACAGATCCCCAGCCAAAGAGATTTTTTGTCATAGGGGAGGAAGAGTTCAAGTCTGAGATGGATCAGCCGAGCCTACCCCCAAAGTCCAGAGGCCTGGACGAATGTGTGGCCATCCTCAACAACCCTGATGTAAGACCTCATGCTTAAACTGATAAAACCTCTCTTTACAGCTGAAAACTCTTCCCAGCTCCCTGAAGTACCTGTTTAGCCAGAGACTGCAGGGTAGTTGTGTGACTTAACAACGCTGTAATGAGCTTAGTCACTCCACTCTCACTTTGAGGCTGAATCAATTAGAGCGTGACGCCAATAGGAAAGACACTTACTCTGTGTGGCCTCACATCCACTCAGCTCACCTTTACAATTTTCTCAGACAAGATATATTGGTGCATCACATGCAGGCTGAGGTTTCATTGCAAGAGAAGAAACTCTTCTTCAAGTAAGACATGAAAGATAAGAATATTCCAAATGCTAATAATGTTTGGAAAGAGATGAATTGTTTACATTATCAGAAGCAGGTACATTAAGCTGACTTACCCTAAAACTTTGATTCATAGCCCAGGCTTTTATTTGCTGAATGACCCTGCCTATATTTGGGACAGGCCTTTAATTCCTCTTGCACAAAACTGAAATAGGCTACAATGAAACAGTTTATTTATTTTAAACAGAATGTTACTTGTATGAAAATTATCCAGTAATAACAAATACACAGTGATGTGTTGGTTCTAATATGAAATTGTATTAATAGCAACAAGCTGCACTGTTGTCTTTACACAAAAATCTGTTGAACATACTAAGCAGTTTGTGATGATCTGTAATCTAGCTAATGTAAATAACACACACAGTCTGTTTTATCCAACATGAAACTTTTTCAGTAATTGTTTGAGGCTAAAGACACATGGATCCTGGATCGTAATAGTTGAAGACTAGACTTTTATTAACCCACTTTTATTAAGTTCATTTTTAAGTAGAGTCACTGGTCTGTGGCTGCATGATGTGTCTCCTGCAGCTGGGGCCTCGTTTCCTGAGCGATGCTGAGGTGATGCTGCTGGTCAACTCCAAACACATCCCCGCATACAAACTGGAGGCCATGATGGAGAGACCAGAGAGAGGAGTGGGTATACGAAGACAGATGATTTCTGCGAAGCTCCCTTCTCCTTCTGCGCTCTCCTCCTTGCCATACGCTAACTATGACTACTCCAAGGTGAAGACGCAGACGCAACACACAGGACAAACCCTGCAGCACTCTGCTTCCTGATTTACAAAGTGTCAACATTTCTGTTTTCCAGGTTATGGGCTCCTGCTGTGAGAATGTGATTGGCTACATGCCTGTACCAGTGGGCGTGGCTGGACCGCTGCATCTGGATGGGAAGCAGTTCCAGGTTCCCATGGCAACCACAGAGGGCTGCTTGGTTGCAAGCACCAACCGTGGTTGTCGTGCAATCGCCGTGAGTGTCAGATGTGTTGTTTTCCAAAGATGTTGACAGGGTCTTAAAGAACAAGTACCAGGGTGGACAAAATAACTGAGAAACTCCACAGCATATGAATAGTAAAGATCTGTCGTCACTGCATTACATGACATTTACTCATTTAGCCAATGCTCAGAGGTCACACACCTCTGGAGTAAGGGGGGCAAGTGTCTTGCTCAGGGACACAATGTGTCGCAGTGGGAAATGAACCTGGGTCAAACCTGGGTCTCTCACACGAAAGGCATGTATCTAATGTGCATCTTCCCCACCCCATACTGCACAGCATCCTATTGTGTTTGCTGGGGCAGTTTGTTGTTTTGTGGGAAATATTGAACAGTCCAGTAACTGGTCTCTAAGTCACTCGCTATAGAGAAATAACCTGTCTGTAGGTGTCCATTTCAAATATTGCTTTAAGTCTCATTTCAAAAAGTGATTGAAGGACCTGACTGAAAGCTGGCTCATATTGCTTTTAGGTGGTGTTTATATTATTAAGCCCTTTTCTATTTATTCAGAATTGTCAGTAGTACTTTGGACACTCTTGTAAGCTGTATCTGTCTTGTGGCCCTGTCCCCTTCGTGATGTAGCTGGGAGGTGGAGCCAGCAGTCGCATCCTGGCTGACAGCATGACTCGAGGACCCGTAGTGAGGCTGCCCTCTGCCTGCCAGGCTGCCGAGGTCAAGGCCTGGCTGGAGAGCACAGATGGTTTTCATGCCATCAAAGAGGCCTTTGACAACACCAGCAGGTAAAACACGAAAGCTGACATGAACACAACTACAACTCAAAGTATGGGCTCAGTGTCCATTGTATGATACGTTTTTGTGTCAAAGACTTTGTGGTTACTGTTGGCAGGTTTGCTCGACTCCAGAAGCTGCTGGTTTGTCTGGCTGGGAGAAATCTCTACATCCGCTTCCATTCCAAGACTGGAGATGCCATGGGGATGAATATGATCTCTAAGGTAACTTTTAGAATCTGTGTGTGAGATGCCTGATCCCAGTACAGCTCATGTATGCTGACTGAGACATGGTCTTCCTGCAGGGTACAGAGCAGGCTCTGAGCAGACTGCAGCAGCATTTCCCAGAGCTACAGGTGATTGCTGTCAGTGGGAACTTCTGTACCGACAAGAAACCAGCCGCCATCAACTGGATCGAAGGCAGGGGCAAGTCCGCTGTCTGTGAGGCCACCATACCGGCTAAAGTGGTCAGAGAGGTAGGAAGAGCGAGGTGTAAGGTCTTTAAACCTGTGACATTGTGTCCATCAACAGAAATTCTCTATCAGCTATACAGTGTGCTAACTCCCACATCCCAGCTGTTTTATAAAGTTTACATAGCTCCCCTTTTAGCTAGGCCCCTTACATGCTTGCTAATAGCTTTTCTGAAGGTGGGTCGACATTGACAGCATTGTGTTGGACAGATTTATACAGTGGTGTTCACGGTAGTAACCATTCAATTCACAGACGGGCCCATTTACAATTTTGCAAGAGAGAAAGGGAACGAGAGGAGGTGCTGAGGAAATATATGCGCAGTGCAGCGCTGCATCAAATACAATTTTAATATGTGGAGGTCAGTGCTGCTGACGGGCCGTCACAAATAATCAGTGTGTGGGAAACACTGGAGTTAACAAGCACTACCTGGTGGAACAGTAAAAGTTAGGACAGCTTAAGAGTTAACCTAAAGTTTATTTAAGATTTTGCAAAGTTAGGATGCATGTGTAATACATCTTTCCTATCATAAGTTAGGATCTGCTTCTGTAATACCAAATTGAGAAAAATCCTTAAGATGGGAGCTTTTTGTAATACGGCCCCTGGTCACTAACTGCAAACACATCGGCTTGGCCCAACTCTCTATCTCTGCTCCCCTGACTTTCTCCATCAGCACTGTGTGATCATCAGGAGTTTTCCATATCTTCAAATATCCATCTGGTCAATGAATGGAAGGCCATACATGAACAGGGACACTATGACATTTAGTTTTCACTGACAACATTCTCTGGGGACTGGTATTATTAAAATAGGCTGCTAGGTAATATTAACAATCTTACTGTATTAAGTTAAAAGTTTAAGTTTAAACCTTTGCCAGCAGTTTCCAATAAGACTTGATGTTGACCTGGTTCGTGTCTCGTAGCATAGTAGATAACTCTGTCTCTGTTTCTCAGTTGCTATACTATAAGTAAAGTCTGCGTGAGAAACACTTACAGTACAACCAGCACAAGGCTTGAGAGCTTTACTCAGTCTCTTCAAGATGATATCAGTATACAAAGCCTCTCTTCATCACCCACAGCAAACAGAAAGTAGGAAACAATGTGTGGGATCTCCTACGGATGGTGAGGTAATTTTCCAAGAGAGCTGATTGGTCAATAGGCAGCGCTTTTATAGCGTTGATCTCTTATCGCGAACATAACCTGCTCCAGAGGAAGTTATTCAGCATCAGTTACCATGGCGGTGTACGCCAGTAAGAAGTGAACCACCATCGTAAGACTTCCTCACTGACCTCACATCCTGCTTCCTAGTACAGGCCTCAGGAGACCATGAGGCAGCTGAGAGAGAGCAAAGCAGACTGAACTGGCCGGCTTTGTAGGCTTAACAGCTCATCGGCCCAGGTGAGCCAGCTCAGGAATAACCTGAACTCTGCTAGCTCCCTGCAAGGGATGGAGAAAACACAAGCAGGCCAGGCAGAGCAGAGACACGGAGGGGTTGTCACAGTAGTGTGTTAAGAAGGAAGTTGGAAGTAAATGTGACAGTGGGTGCTGGTTTCCTGCAGTAGTTAATAGGAAAATTAATGATTGAAGTCACTGAACACACTTTTTAGATGACCTTATTCATCACCCTGGTATTGTGTAAGTAAATAAAACTAAACTAAAAAGGTAACAGGAGGATTGTGTTTGGTTTGGCTAACACATCTGAGCAATAGTACAAAACATTGAATTTCCCCTTGTGGGATTAATAAAAGAAGAAGAAGAAGAAGAAAAGAACAAAGAAGAAAATAGTGAATGGCAAATCTAGATTTCATTTCTTGTGTTTTCTATGAGTTCCTTTAGCTTTTAGAGTAAGTTCTGTTCACTCCCTCTCCCTGTGCTGCAGGTTTTGAAAACAACAACAGAAGCTCTGGTGGAGGTGAATATCAGTAAGAACCTGGTGGGCTCAGCCATGGCAGGTAGCATCGGTGGATTTAATGCGCATGCAGCCAACCTTGTGGCTGCCATCTACATAGCCTGTGGACAGGTAAAGCAGTTCAAAAGAAATACTGTGGGTCCATTTATTTCACTGGTTTTTCTTTGCTCATGTATGTGGCTGTGTGTGTCCACCAGGATCCAGCCCAGTCAGTGGGCAGCAGTAACTGCATCACCCTGATGGAAGCATCAGGACCAGCAGGGGAGGACCTGTACATCAGCTGCACCATGCCCTCTATAGAGCTGGGCACTGTAGGAGGAGGCACCAATCTGCCACCCCAGCAAGCCTGCCTCCAGGTACACACACACGCACAGACACACACACACACACACACACACACACACACACACACACACACACACACACACACACACACACACACATACTTAAGGCAACGGCAGAAAAAAATGTGAAATATGAATATAAATTAATTTTGCATTGATAAAAAGTAAATAACTTGACCTGGTTCATGTCTTACAATGTAGTTATGAAGGAAAATGTGGGATTTGATCATTTTTATCATTTGTTCAGAATTCAGGGTAAGAGAGTTAAATCTAAAAAGAAAAATGGATGGTTAAAATGCATTACCTTCTGCATGATGGCTTGTTTTTAACAATAGATTTATCCAAGTCCCTGAGGTAGTCATTGCTTTGTGTGTGTGCAGATGCTCGGTGTGCAGGGAGCCAGTCAGGACTGTCCAGGGGAGAATGCCCGGCAGCTAGCCAGGGTGGTGTGTGCCACTGTGCTGGCTGGAGAGCTCTCACTGATGGCTGCTCTGGCTGCTGGCCACCTGGTCAAGAGTCACATGACACACAACCGGTAAAAGCAACAAACCTTCTTTGATTATTTTAAATGACTTCCTTTAATCGTGTTGTCTGGACTTTTTATTTTTGACTGAAACTTGGCTTAATGTTGGTGAACGAAGCCCCCTTCTCCAACTCTGCCCCAGTGATTGTGACTTTTTTAGGTGTCCCAGAACTAGAGGCAAGCGTGGTGGCATAGCAACGGTCTTTAGGCCTTGCTTTAAATACAGACTTTTGGCGGTAGACAATTAAACACATTTTGGGGTTCAGGTATTCAAAGTTCAGCTGGCCTGCCCATTGATTTATGCACTAGTGTACAGACCCCCTAAGAAGGACTTTATCCATGAATTCTCAGTTTTTCTATCATTGCATATGCCCAGCTCTAATATTTTAATACTTGGTGATTTTAACATTCATGTCTGCTGCCCATCAAAGCCTATGGTTAGTCAGTTTCTCAAACTTGTGGACTCTAATCTGACTCAGTCTGTTACTGGCTCTACACATGAGCATGGCCACAAACTCAATCTGTTTTATCATTAGGGTTTCCTCTTCTCAAGTTGAGTTGAACAATACCTGTCTATCTGATCACTAAATGGTCATTTTTAATGCATCACTCCCCGGCCCACCTCCTACAGCTAACTCACCAGATCGCTATACCCTGGCACTTAACCATACCACTCCTAGGCAATTTTCTGTTCTTTCATAGAATCTCCTTATACCTCCTGCTTGAGCCCAGAAGAGCTAGCAACACTACTTAATAACATTTTCACTGATATTCTGGACACCATTGCCCCGCTTAAAATTAAGCGACCAAAAGTTTAAACCCAGCATTGGCTAAATAGTGAGACTTGTGCTCTGAGGCAAGAGTGCATAAAAGCAGAGAGAAGGTGAGAAAAAGATAAGCTGCAGGTATCCTATGATATATTGAGAGACTGCCCAGCCTCATACCAACATTTGGTCAAAACAGCCAAAGCAAAGTATTTCTCAACCATCATCTCTAAAACTGCACTTGTTCAGTGTAATAAACACTGCACGAGGCCACGTTACAGTGCTCCCTGATGCTACTTCTGACAATGCCCAACAATTTCTGAGCTTCTTTATCAACAAGGTTGACATTATTAGATCCTCCATCTCTCCAATAGTCTCCCACTGAAGCCAACTTGTCTGCCCCCACAGACATTGTTCCTTCGTGTCTAAACAACGAGGGACAAAAAAGAAAGTGTCCAAAGTGTGGGATTATTTCAAGCTAAAGAAAACGACAACTCTGTTGTTACCGTCTGTCCACCGTAAAACCAAACTTTTGTCGCTTGACAGCACCTTATCAGAAAGCACCAGTTTTCTGCCAGCGGATCACAGACAGGGTAACAGGAACAGCAACTTTAGCATTTAACTGAAATCATGATTGATTGTTGAGTTGAAGCCAAAGTAAGCCGCAGTCCTCAGCTGTAAATGTGAACATGTGCGTTTGTTGTTCTCTTTTTTGTGCCGGGAGTTGTACCTTACAGTCAGAAGTTAACTGGGCGTTGGGGAGCTGCACATTTTAACTCCCCTCCAGCTCTCTCTGTAGCTCAGACAATCCTTGCTACCTCCGTATACTAATCCGTCCTTTCAACCATATTCTTTGTCTTTATAATTGCATCTTTATAATAACAAACAACAGCTGTTTCGTGTGCAGGATCGCTCATTTCCCGTTTCACATTTCATGTGTGTTTTTCTTGATAAAAGTGGTTTGGACCAGCGTCGGGTGTCATAGCCGTTATCAGCTCTTGTACTGTGTGTGACCCCCTGTCACCGATCAGTCACGTAGTGTGAACGACTTTTAAGACTGCTGTCATATGACAGCAAGTTGTGTGAACGGCACGGCCACTGGCCGACGCTGAAAGTCATGTAGTCTGCACGAGCCTTTAGTATAACTTGTACTCGGGTAATGTTTGTAAAGGAGCTGTCTGGTTGATGGTCTGATGTTTTCTGTATGACACACTATGAATTTCCGAAAGGACTAATAAATATCTATCACCTATAAATGTGCACAGCTACTGCCACCGCCAAGCAAAAGTACTTCTTAAACGTTGCATCGATGAATCGTTGAAATAATCTATAGAAGCTTTGAATACTAAATTCATTGTTAGCTGCAGCCTACGTAGCACAGAGACTGCGCTTCTTAAAGTACTGAACAATTTGCAGTTGTTCAGCGACTCCCGAAATTGTGCTATTTTGCTCCTACTTGAATCTGATGTTAACTGTTGTGTGTGCAGATCCAAGGTGAACCTACAGGAGACTCCCAGAACATGCACACAGAAAGCCTCCTGAGAGCAGCTCAGCCTCCTTCAGTGAGCCCAGAACCCAGGGGCAAGCTGGCCAATCAAAAGGACTAATCATTCATCAATAAAACCGGACCTCAGACATCTTCAAGTGCTCTCAAAGAGACGCAGCTGGATATGAAAGGGATCCTTACAAGCTAATCAGACTATTCTGTGGGAGTATAGACATTTTCTGTATCTGTTTGTATTTCATGGATTTTATGGAGCTGGCTAGGTACAGTTAATTGCTTCTTGCTTATTTTATTTCCACATTTAAGAAGGCTGTCAGGTTTTTGGGAAACATGAAACACGTCTGCTGAAGCTGTTGCCAAACACAGTATGGTGAACACAGAAACAACCCTAACCTAACAGGGGCATGTTGGGGGTTGTTGAAATTCCGAATAGTCATTAAATTCTAAAAAAAATTGTTTATGCAACTATTGTTTTGTCTTGACTCTACTAGCACAATGTCTCCTTCATCAGTAGAGTGGTCCGGACTGTAAGCTACCAAACAAAGTGTAAATGTGTTACCAGCTACAAGCCAGGCTAAATTAGTCTGAGAAACCAGTGCACTACACAGTTTGGGGCCAAACATCTAGAAAAGGTTAGACAGGTAAAGCTAGAAAAGGAGGGAGTATAAATAAAAAAAGGCTTCAGATGCAACAAACCACTAGCCCATTCATGATGAGTTCTACTGTATAATTACATTAATTAAAAAGCTACGGCTCACCTGACCTCTGCACTGCATTCCCACTACCAAAGGACATGGCTGGCTGGAAGTCATGCTGGAAGGGCCCATTTACTACAGAAATGATGTGTGCTGAATGTGTGGAAACAAAGTGCAGAGAGTTGAAATTTGCATGTGTCAGGTAGTGTAATCCATCACATGGTGTCTGCTTTTAATCAAGACAAAGTTCTGTTTACACTGTGTGGTGTCGCAGTGACAGCCTTTTCGAACCAGTCTGCACTTTAAACTGCATATTCATGCACCATCTGTGCTTTAAAATGTAATGTGGGTTCAGTCAGTGAGTTTTCCTGTTCCAGCCGATGACAAATATTTTGGATATATTTTGTAATAAATACAAAAGGACTTTTACAGAATGACAGATTGTAATGTTTTGCTTAATGCCTTGAAATACATTGCATATAAACTGGATTAGGGAATTTACAATAGCCGACAGTGAATGCACCATAGCCCTTGACACTGAAGAGCTACGGTTCATGTCATTCGACAAGTTGATCTGATCTGATTCCTAAATGCCCTGTCTTGTAAAGGGCTTAAGATCAATCTATTAATGTATTATTACTACACACTGATACATAATATAAAATGATTCATGTATTATTTTAGTTTGTATTGTGCTAACATGGTGCAGCATTTTTGCATTGTCAATATATTCCCAAATAAATCCAAATATTCTTAAAAATATTTTTGCATAGACAAAATAATTACAAAGACATGCACAGTGTTTTGCAAACTCCTTTCGCTACATGTGCATTATTTAAAAGACAGTAAATTATCATTGTATGGTAATGACTTAAAATCAGTCAGCATCAATACTGGACCTACTGCAAAACCAAGAACTAATTAAAAATATTAATTAAATTGAAAACCCTTTAATATGCTTTGGAAAATGGTCAACAGAAATGCAATGCTGGAAGACTGTTTTTGATAACTATTAGTAAATGGGATAAAACCCACAAAGCACAGTCCATTTCAGCAAGATGTTCAGTTTTGGTGTTTGAAAGGTGCAGGTGCCCCCTCAGGGACACTGCTTTAGAACAGATGAATCTAATCAATGACTGACAGTTGTAGGTTAGTTAAAGTTTCACTTCTGATGAGATTACACAGAATTAACTTTCTCCATTCTCCCCGCGTGCTGTCCAGTGGATCTCCTCAACAGAGCTCTCAGTCAGAAATCCTCCACTGATCTCTCACTGCGTGACCCTCAGCAGAGAAGCTGCCAGCCAATCAGAAGAGGGCCCAACACATCTCACCAGTTGTGAGTGCACTGATTGGTCAAACCCTGGTAGGACGGCTGCAGGGCGGATAGTGTCAGTGTGAGCTGGTCTGACGTAAAAGAGCAGGCAGGGTTGACACACATACTCCATCCTTATCTCACACTAAAGATACATGTTTTACTTTGTGAGTTACTGAAATTAAGGATGTAAGGAATGTACAAAAGTGAACAGTACGCTCTAAGAACAAACACATTTGACTCTACTTGAATGATGGAATTTCTATCATCATTTCTACTGGCTTATGAAGCCTGAGCAAGTATTCTTCACACTGGTCTGCAGGTACGCAGACAAACTCACTGCTGCAGAGCAACATACTTGAATTTCCCCCGGGAAAAAAAAAGTATCTACCTATCTATTTATCAACATGACTTGGTTGTGTTTGTGGCCGTTCAGATATACTGCCCACTGATCCTCCAACTGACTCTTTTTTCTTTTTTTCAAGGCTTATTTATTCAATTCTCAGATTCTAATTCTTTATGCAGCAATCACTGGGTACATAAACTTAGTAGCCCTGTTACCCACCCATCCACCCACTGAGCTTACATACCCTCAAGGATAGCAAGGTGATCTAATTATGCAGCTTACAGCAGGTAAAACTAAGGAGGAAAAAAGTTACAATAAATTTATAAAAAGAAACCCAAATAAAACAGGCAGTTAAAATAACAAAGGAAGATACAAATTTAAATGACAGCTCATAAAGGAATCAGAATCGGAAGAATGGAAGCGCTTGCAGAAGCAGCAGCTGGTAGCTCTGCTTCAAACTTTTCTACATTTTTGTTTTTTTATGTTTTTTCTGGCTTTATTGCCAAAACGTGCGTTACCTCTGACATAAACACAGTTTGGAAGATGAAGAAGCAGTAAAACTATGAACAGAAAAAGCTCACTCCTGATGAGCTCTGCAGAGCTCCTGTTCTTGCTGAGAAATTGCTAATGAACTTATTAAAGGTGTGTGAACAAAGATTTTGGCTAAAATATGTGTCATTGTTTGCAGTAATACCATCCAAACAATGAAACCACACATAAAGAACCAATCTCCAAAATTTCTACATTTAATTCAACACCATTTTTATGTTTGGTCAGTAAATATTTTTATGTATTTGTTTTGATCTAGCCTATTTCTATAGTATTGTAATGAATAAATGCGGAGAGAGTGTCCACCTCCTTGTTGACACTTGAATGGAAGTATTCTTGTAGTGATGACTGATTACTCTCCACCTGTGTTAGGGGGTGGAGAGGATCAGTTGAGGATAAAGGGGTGTGTTGAAGGGGCTGACGGGGCCTGAGAGACAGACTGAACTGTCGGTGTCCTTGGCTGGGGGTTTTGGCACGCAGTGAGAGGGTGCTATTTGCAACTTTTAGTGTAGTTTTGTGTCTTAGTCTCAATGAGTTATCTTAAATAGGTTTTAGTTAATAGACAGTGGTCCTTCTGAAATGTGGTGCATTCTTATTTGGACTGTAAAGGGCTTCTGTGTCAGGTAGAACTTTGATATTGATCCTTTTATGGTGTATTTAATTTTCTCTACCTTCAGCGGCTGCATGATCTCACAAATCCAATGTGCAAAAACAGGGGAAGCCTCCTTGATCACTTGATCAACATTAGTGTCTGAAATGGAAATATGTCCTTTCGTGAGTCTTCTGAAATAAAGAATTCAATCTAGACGTCTTTTAAGGGTTTTATTCTTTGAAAAGGGTCAGACAAACATACAGAGTGCAAGCAGTCTGCAGAGTGTAAGACAAAGAGCCACTGTGGAAACAGGTGATTTTATACTGTAAGGGTATTACACAGCTGTCTTAG